>JAMKQA010014135.1:0-11068 GCA_024699735.1 Posidonia australis
GGAGGTGAACCCGAAGCTCGCCAACACCGCCGCGACCAGATACGTCCGACGTTCCTTCTTCTTCCTCATCATCCTCTCCTCCACGCGGGGGACCGAGATCTGGGTTTCGAGAGCCGATAGTGTCTCTGCTGCCTCCAGGAGTTGGTCCTTCCTCGTTTCTCCGTCTTTCTCCGGTGACACGACGAAGCAGACGGTGGTGGTGGCTGGTCGGGTCCGGGTTGTGGTTCTTCTTATCCAGAGGAGGAGGTCGTCAGAGAGGCCGAGCCCGAGCCCGAGCCTTGGAGTGGTGTAAGGCTTTGGCCAGTGGGTGGCAGAAGCGAAAGGGGTTTTCCTGTTGCAGAAGAGGTAGTAGTGGGTGGTGGTTTTCGTTGCTGCTGCCATGGAAGCAGCGAAGGCGGAGGCGGCCGCCATGCCCACTCCGGCGAAGACCTCAAGCTCGAATCCTTTGATTCTGCTGCTGCTGCTGTTGCTCTTGGTGGTGGTATAAACTGATGTGTTTGTGGTATTGAGGTTGTGTGGGATTTGTGGCAGTGGGAATTTTGGGACCTCAGTGGAGGGATGTGGAGGTCGAGCGGAGGTTTTAATTGGATGCAATGTGGGGAATGCCATCCGTTTTAAAGAATATCACGCAATTTGCCACTCTATATCAAATGACTTGATTAGGTTTTTTATTTAATTAATATGGATTACTTTATTACTTTAAGAGAATGATAGAATAAGCCTAGGGAGTTACTTATTTAGATTGAACTCCTTTTCTATACCTCTTGAAAATTGTATTGTATATTATTCATGTGAAAAATCTAAATCATTGATAATGTTCTCGAATGACTAAAACTACAGATTAAAAATTCTAGTCAAACTCAGACTTCTAGCTTAAGTATTTAAAATTAAAAATCTAAAACTCATCTTGGAGGAGATTCACAGGAACTTATTGCTCCTACCTGGAGATAAGGTCCCAGGACCTGATAGTTTTCTAATCTTTTTTTCCCAACAATTCTGAGATATTCTCAAAGATGATATCTTGATATTCTCAAAGATGATATCTTGGAGGTTTTTAATCATCTGTTTACTTCCTCAGAAACAGATTTTCTTCAACCTATTAATCAAATTTTTATCACTCTTATCCCTTAGCTGGAAGGGGCACAGTGCATTAAGGATTTCAGGCCTATTAGTTTGCTGAATAGTTTATATAAAATTATTACTAAAACCTTAGCCTCTAGACTTTCCCCTATCTTAGACTAAATTATTGACAACTCCCAATGTGCCTTCATTCCAGGAAGACACATTGGAGATTGCTTTTTGGTAGCTCAGGAAACATTACACTTCATGAAGGTGGCTGGCACTCCTGGTTATTTCCTGAAATTGGATTTTGAGAAGGCTTTTGACAATATTGGATTCTCTCTCTGGTTTAGGCTGTGAACCTATATGGACCAATTGGATAAAAATGTGTGTCACTCATGCCAGATTCTCCATCTTACTAAATGGTTCTCCTAAAGGATTTTTTCCTTCCTCCAATGGTCTTAGGCTAGGTGACCCTCTGTCGCCTCTTCTTTTCATCACTGTCACACACATTCTGAATAGAATGATCTCTCTTGCTGTGGAGTCCAAGATGATATCTGGCATCCAATTTCCTAATGGTGGTCCTAATATAGTGAACATTCAGTATGCAGATGACACTATCTTATTTCTGTCTGCATGTGAGGCTAACATAATCAATATCAAGAGGATTTTGTGTTGCTTTCAGCACTGCTCTGATTTGAAAATTAACTTTCATAAGTCTTCCCTCACTAGCATAGGGGTACCAAATTCACTCATCACTAGATCTTCCCAAATTTTGGGTTGTAACACTTCTCTTTTGCCTATAAAATATTTGGGACTTCCCCTCCACTTTAGGAGGGCTACCTACAATGACTGGTCTCCAGTCATTGAAAAAATATCAAAAAAACTACTGGTCTCCAGTCATCGAAAAAATCTCAAAAAAACTATCTTTTTGTAAGGCAAAACAGTTGTCTCTTGGAGGTAGACTAACTCTGGTTAATTATGTTCTCTTAGCCATACCCATCTACTATTTATCTGTGCTACACATCCCTGCAAAGGTTGTCAAAGACATTGATAAATATAGATCCAGATTTCTTTGGAAATCTTATTCCTTCTCCTCCACCATTGGTCATTTGGTTAAATGGGATACACTTTGTAGCCAAAGCATTAGTATGGTTGGGGAATTATTAATATTAAAAACTTTAATGTGGCTCTCAAATCAAAGTTGCTCTGGCAGCTACTCTCCACCACTTGCTCTCTCAAGTGGAATGAACTTCTTAAAACAAGATACTTTGCTAGGAATTGGCCTGGGACCCTTCTCAACATATCCTTAGGTAGATCCTCACCATTATGGTAGGAACTGAAAGCATGCCATAATTTAGTCAACTGCTGCACCAACCTTCAAGTTCAGAATGGTTGCAGCATAATCTTCCGGGAAAGCAAATGGTGGGATGGGATAAGACTTAAAAATCTTCTCCCTGACCTTTTCCTATTGGCTAAAAATAAGAAGGCCTCTCCTCTCAAGACAATTGAGACCTTTAGAGTTGATTTTGGGAATTTATTTGCTAACCTTCATTCACAAACACTTAATAGTGAGGTTCAGGATCAGGTAGAACTTCTTTCAGAGATTTTGTCTAACCTGAATCTCTGTCGTGAGGATGATATCTTACAGTGGAATTCATCAAATCATATTTTTTCAGTGAAATCATGTTATAATTTTATCATCGATGGTGGACTTAGGTTCAGGCACCACGACCATATTTGGTGCAGTTGGGCCCTCTTGAAAATTAAAACATTCTCTTGACTGGTGCTCTTTGACAAAGTCTTGATTAAGGCAAATTTATGCAAAAGGGGCTTGGTTGGTTCTGAGAATTATGTTTTTTGCAATACAAATATAGAAACTATTACTCATCTATTCATACATTGCTCTTTGCTATTTCCATTTGGAGTGTATTTTCTCAGGGTCCTCTCTACCCTACTGTGTTTTCTATTGATAATCTGTTTACATTCTCTCTTCCACTAAAACTAGCTCTGCCTACTAAAGGATGTTACACACTGTTTCAACTCATTCTGTGGGTTATATGGAAGGAAAGAAATAACCGCATTTTTAGAAGGGTTTGTAAAGGTTCGAATATGTGTATTAATGAAATTATTACTCTTATTCATGGTTGCATAGCTGCTTTGGCTTCAGGTTTTGATAAGAATGATGCCCTCTGCTCTATCACCTCCTTCCAGCAAACTCGCGACGTTGAGATTATGTCCACTGGTGTACCTACCTGCAGGGATGCAGATCCTTCTAATCCTTGCCCTACTCCAGTGGATGATCATTCTGTTGAGGACTAACTTTCTGTTAGTCTTGTCTTTCTTTTTGGATAATTCTATTTCTATGGACATTTAAACTCTATTTGATGGCCTGTGTTGGTTGATATGTTGCTTCATTTTGAATTGACAGTTCATATTTGATGACTGTCTCAAACAATACATTTTGTACTCTATTATTCCCTCTAGGTTAGTTTGCTTGAGGGACTTATATATCACAGCTTACCATTTACAAAAAAAAAAAAAAATTAAAATGTCAAAATCAATGATATTTGATATATTGAATCAATGTATAATGTAGATTATATTCTTTGACTTTATATTTGATATTATTTGTAGATTATGAAAATTAAATTTTATCAACTACAACTAGATGCATCAACAGTCTTGACGACTTATTCAAAATTGAAATAGACTTCTCTAAAACTAATTCAAATTACTACTTCTTTGAAACCAATGGACCTTAAATGTGTAAAAAATTATATATCTTTGAATTGAAATTTAATTAAATTTACCTGTATTTATACGTTGTAATATAATATCCTTTTTTGTAATGGTATGAAGTGTTCCTATTCTTTTTATACGTAGGACCAAATTTGCAGCTATAGTAATTTCAAAAAACAACTTTTACATCAAGTCAAGCACTAAATTGTCACTTTATACAAGTGGAACTAGCATTGTTCCTTGGAAAAATCAAGTTGCCTTTTTTTCCAACAAAAACTTCTTGAGTGATAGTTATTCATCCCAGTTAATTATGCTAAACAATAATAATATACAAGGTCAATGGTTGAATTTGACGTTATTTGACAACTCATATCATAGAACAAATAAATACTCCAAAATTTTTGGGCAAATGCACTTTGAAATGTTCTTGAGTGTGTTTTCTAGGTCGACGAGCTCCTATATGGCCTATGAAAGTATCATTTTGACTAAACTAATAAAAATGGACTTTGCTTGCATGTATACTCAAGTGGAGCAAGGTTTGTCTACTTGAACAAAGTGTTCAATATTATCTCAAGAGGGATTTCTTCCTTTACATCTTGGCAGGCCTAAGCTTTGATCTAATATGGATTCATTGAACAGAGTATAGTTCATTTGGCATGTGATTATTACTTCAATTAGAAAGTCACGAATTTGAATATCAATGGATGCAAAACTTATATATATATATATATCGAGTATAGATCTATTACATGCTCCCTCAACATTTAAAACCACTTTTATATCCGATAAATCTGGTTTGTGGTTTTTTTTTAAAATTCAAAATTCAAAATTTAAACAAAACAAAACCTTCCCCTCCAAAACAAAATCCTAAAATCTATTTAAACCACCCTACCCCCCATCCAAACCCTACAGCAGCCGCCATTCCACTACCCTCTCCATCCACGACACCCTCTCCAACCCGAAGCCATCCTCGCCGTAGATCTTCAGCTCCTCCGGTCGCCCGCTTCTGCACCATGCAGCCACCAGCACCACCGTGAAACATTCGGCCTCAGCCTTCAGCCGACGCAGCTCCCCTGGATGCTGCTGCCCTCCCCTGGATGCTGTTGCCCTCCCCCGGACGCCTCCAACCTCAGCAGCAACACCAACCGTCGTCGCTGCACCGAAGGAGCGGAACTAGTGGGTGGTCCGCGCCCTGTATGAGGCCCTGAACGCGTAGGATGTGGTCCCCCGGACGCCTGTTCATCGGCTGCGACGTCGAGGAGCGCTTCGTGTTCACGCCCTCCTCCATCGCGTCAATGGGGACTCCTGCCATCGCCTGTGGATCTAGCATCGTACCACGAGGCGGGGAGCGAGGGTTCGGGCTTTGGCTCACCGGGACGACGAGGAGGAGGTCTTGCAAGGCGGAAGAGCCCACTGCTCCATCTCGGACCTGTACCTCCTCCTGATGTTCACGAGCGACTCCTTCTTCCTCATCGTCTTCCACCTCTCCGCCGAGGAGGGGGAGGAGGGAGGGGGTTTGGGGGGCTGTGGTGGTGGAGTTGAGCGAGCTTCTTTTGTGTTACTGTTACTGTTTAGGACCCAAATCAGTAATACTAATTTAGTTCTATTGTATCAATTTAGTTTTGTGTTACTGTTTGGGGTCCAAATCAGTAATACTAATTTAATTTTGTTATAACAATTTAGTTTCGTGTTACTGTTTCATAACTGTTTCAGTTAGTATCAATGTTTAAATTTAATTTCATGATACGATCTTATACAAAATAAAAAATTAAATTCACCATCATAACAACATCCGTAAAACATTATTTCTTAACAAATTGAACCCATCGAGATTGTATTAAAGAACAATAACGAAACATTGATACAAAAAAACAAAATAGTAACCGTACCAATAAGATATTTACAAATCAGCACATAAACATAATACTGTTTTGTACCATAACTATTTGCATTCAATTTAGTAATACAAAAATGGGAAATCAAATTAATTTAAATTTAGATCAATAATTACTACAGTTAACAGTAATTAAAAAACAAATGAAAAAAATTTCCCTCCAAAAAGAAACCACTAGTGATATTATTTCTAAATAAGTGGTTTCAATAGAAACCATTAGATTAATATCTAATAGTTATGACGCATCTTCCCTCAAAATAGTTAATTTGAGGGAAGATGTAAATGAACCGGCTTCTATATCTATATATATATATATATATATATATGGATTCACTTGATGGAAGAGAGTCTTTGTATTGTGTAGACAAAATATATATAATTATATTTTTTAGCCTACAATGTAATGATTTTAAAAAAAAAGTATTTAATTTAAATAGTTGAAATTGTCTAAAAATGATATTTAAATGGAAGAATTATGGAAATTAAATTTAACGACAATTTTTAAAAAAAAAATATGGAATGTCAAAACTATGGTGTCTCATTTAATTGTATATTTTTTAAACATAGTTGAATTTTTTGAACTTTTTTCTCACCAAATATGAAAAGTTGAAATTTTTTTATTACAATACCACTTCTGGAGTAGAAAACACTTATGAAAATCAGGTACTTGACACTCGTTCCATTTTTCCTTGGTTAGACACCAAATTTCAGAATTTACACCGTCAATGCATGTGATGTCTCAAGTGAGTTGGAAGCCCGCCATGTGATACCATCATTTAAGGTCCAAGTCATGAACGATAGCTGAACAGGAATTATTCTTCTTGTTCGAACCACATCAGAGCAATGTGCATGCTCTGAGTTCTTCTTGTTCGAACCACATCAGAGCAATGTGCATGCTCTGAAGTGAAAAACTCCCACCAAATATACCAGTCAACTTTTCGAGTTCATATGTATGTTCCTCTCTCTCTCTCACTCCCAATTCATTTATTCTACCGTCATAGGATAATAAATAGATTACGTTCTGGTGCAAGCAGATAGGCAGTATCTGATTCGACCAATACAGATTCGGCGCTATGGTGGAGACCATATCCGCCTATCGCCACGTCCTGCCCCATCCCTCCTGTCGGAGTGCAACAGGAAACCATTTTATTTTAAGGATGTGGTCCAAGTTGTGCCTTAAACAATTTAAAAATAATAAAGAGAAACTGTGGGTGTGATGATTCATTTGTTCGAAACCAACGTTACCGGTCCACAAGTTGGAATCTACAAATCAAACTAGTTCACAGTAAATTTCATTTCTAAGCCTTCATTTGCAGGAAATTTCAAGGTGAAGCTTGAAGCACGTGGCCTAACCAAAACACTCCAGTGGAAGAAAAAGTGGGCTTTAGGCGCGCGCGTACGTGGAACCCGTACCGTGACGAGTTACTGATCGGTTCTCTCCACCCGCCTGCAACTCCGTGGTCGGCTCAGCCTACACGTTTCCTCTTGCAGTGTGCCACGCACTTTGCGGAGGGTGGTGTAAGTCGTGATCAATCGGTATCGTCATTGGGAAAAGTGCACTCTCTGCCAAGCTTGTAAACGAGTACGTGGAAATTGAATACACCTAGTAACGATCTATTATATCTTCCCTCGTTCTTCTCTTCCTCTATTTTAACTATCCGTTATAGTCGTTATGAATAAAACTTAAAATTCCTTTTGTCCTTAAAAATTCTTATTTTTATTTTTTATTCAAAAATTAAAATCATTTAAAATCCTTCCCTCACTCTCCAAACAAACTTTAGCATCGACACACACATCCCCACCCTTGTGCAAAAGTTCTCATCCTATTTCTCTCCGACCCACCCTCAAACCATGGTAGGAAATGCTGCTCTAGCAGGAGCCAAGCCATGTCTTCTCACAACTCCAGCAAGAACCTCCATCGGCCTGTTGCCTTCTTGTAGCACCCAATGCATACCGCTGTGTGATCCACACCTCCACCCTTCAGACGCAATGTCGCCTCCTCGAGCACTCGTGCCTCGTCTTAGACCCCACCCTCATCGACGTAGTCTTCCTTCCTTGCTACGTGTCCCTCGACGTTAGACGATATCTTTATGGACCCGAGGACAATTCGTTGATGGAGCACGAGTTCAAGCTCGAGCTCGTGTTCTTTGATTATCTTGTGCAAAACGAGCTAAGGATCTGAAGTAGATGGAGTGGCCACGACCATTTTCTGGTCATGACTAGCCATGTCTGGGATTTCTCACAGACACCGATAAGATTGACAAAAAGTTGGATCTTGATTAAATGGTAACTTATTAGATTGTTTTTTTTTGTGTGTTTTTTTTAGAAAAAAAAATAGAATGGTCAATTAATATAGGGTATGCCATTGACTCTTGACTCATGATCTTGGTTGTGGCAAGAGCAAGCGATCCCTTACCCAACGTTGTTCCACCCATCACTACAAGGAAAACTAGATTTTGCAAGGACTTAGCGAGGAAATGTCATCGCAATAATATAACGAGGACATATAATGGAGATTTTGCGAGGAAATTACCTCACAATAATTAGCGAGTTTTTTTGCGAAGATTTTTTCTCACAATGTCCTCGCTTTTTATTTAGCGAGTGAATAGCGAGGAAATGTCCTCGTTAAGGTCCTCGCTAATTCAGGTATAAAATACTTCGACGCGGGTTGTTTTGTCTCTTTCTTTCTTACCCTAAAAAAAACTCCTCGACAGTGCATCCTCCGCAGCACCTCCTCCGCCTTTCCTCTGTCAGTCGACCTCCTCTGCCTCCTTGACGGTGCTCCTCCGTAGCACCTCCTCGACGGTGCATCCTCCGACATCCTCCTCCTCCTCTGACATCATTCGTCAGCGCTACATCCTCTCGTCGGCACAGATTCGTCGTCGTCGTCCTCCTCCCGCCTGTCGCAGAAGCGAGCCTCCCCTCATCGACGTGCTCCGATGCTCTACACCTCCTCCGCAACCCTTCCTCAACGTTCCCCCCACCGGCACAGCCTCCTCCTCCTCCCGCCTGTCTAAGATAAGCTTGGAGAATCTTGAAATAGGATTTTGTTTAGAGTGTAAAAAGCTAAGCAGTCACAACCTATTTTGGTTTGTTTAGAGTGTAAGTTCAATTATTTTTAACTAGTAGCGCCATTCACACCTAAGAATCTCAAGGATGCCAGGGAAATTTAACTAGTTTGATGTATTTTGTTTGAGTATGTTCTTTGTTCTTAATAAACTTCCTAGGTTCATCCAATGTTTCCCTGTTTAATGCTCTATTGACTTTGCCTAAATCCTGCTGCTTAAATTCCATGTTCTTTGTAGTTGTGCACTTGAGTATGGGTTCATGTATTGCTGCTTAAATTCAGGTGTTATTTTGCATTTCTTAACAAATTAAAAGAGTTGGCCTATGAATCTTGTATTGCTGCTTGTAATGAAATTATATGGGCCCACAAATACCATTTTACATTAAGCATACTATAGGTCCAGTGGGCATATTAATTCAGAATTGATATCCCTGTTTCTTTCCTTTGGACAAGAGGCCTTAATCAAGTATGTTTTCATGGTGAAAAGGCATGACTTGGTTACCTAGTTGTTTTTCTTCTCTACCAGTACAAACCCATGGAAGATAATTATAGCTGCTTGTGTCATGCATTTTCCAGAAAAACTATATTTGTTATTTAACTGCTAAGTGAGTAAATCTTAATTTCGTTTATTAAGATGGCTTGGCTCTTGTTTCATATCACCACTTGTTGCAAATAGACTATGCAGTCCATGTTTTTGCCATGCCGACTTATACACGTAAGAACATGCTCATCATGAACACTTATGTACATGTTCATGTTTATTGCAGCGACAACATGTTTAGAATGTCATCAGTGATGCTAGAGTTGGGAACCTGTTTGTAATCTGATCCCTTGAAAAAATAGTTAATTCTAAGTTTAAGCTTCACTAATATATGAATAGATTTGTGAGATTCAATATCTGCTTTGGTTTAAACTTTTAGTCTTGTATAAAACTTGGTTCTCTATCTTAGCTTCCTTGACTGGCCTCTTCAGAGTCGTATCTTAATTTTGCATTCAAGTTTATGTGAAGTTGCATTGGCAAATATAAGCATGTAATTGATTATTTACGCTACTACACTAGATATTACAGTTTTCTAATCAACTAAGGATTTATTTGTCTTAAAGTAGAATTCAGAATTACAAAAATGAGCATAGTGCCATGGAGAGTGCTAGGGAAAGTGGAAAATTAGAATTTAATTTTCAAATATCAAATGGTCTGCCAACAATTTGAGTAGAGTTTTTATATTAAAAAAAAGAGTTTGGAGGACTTTTCGATGCATGGCTCATGTGAAAATCTATATCATTTTTGCAGTCTCTCTTGTTTGAAAACCACTGGTTTTGGCAAAGCATATGGATTTACTTTTTCTTTACACAAGGAAGTTTATCTAAAATTTAGCTCATATGTTGTTAGCAATTTGCAACCTACTTTGTGAAACATTTCCAATAGTTTACTTCATGGCTAAAAATTAGTTAAAAACTATAACTACAATAGGCATTCTTAGTCCTTCACATGCTACAGAATTTCTTTTGCATCCTAACATGTGATGGTGTATTTCCATGAATGCATGTCTGATTAGTTATCTAAACTGGAAATAGCGTAAATAGATTATGCATGTCTGATTAGTTATCTAAGATGGCTTGGCTCTTGTTTCATATCACCACTTGTTGCAAATAGACTAGGCAGCCCATGTTTTTGCCATGCCGACTTATACACGTAAGAACATGCTCATCATGAACACTTATGTTTCATTTTGATAAACTTATGTTTCATCATGTACAACCCATGTTTCATTTTGTATTACCTTTGTTCATGATGTTGGTACTGACACGTAAGGAATCTGAATTCAAGGATTATTATAAAACACTCATGGTTACCTATTGCCTGTTGAAATTATCTGCCTATTAAGTAAAGTGGAATCCTTTTTGTTTATTGCTTGGCTCTTGTTTAAGTAAAGTGGAATCCTTTTTGTTTGACTCTTGTTTATTGCTTGGCTCATTTTTTTTCACTAGAGAAAAAACCTGGGGATCAAACTAGTTAAAAATCCTTATTATGCTCCTTAAATGGCTGTGCTATAATGTTGAATATTTTAAACAGTTATAAATGCTGCATTTTATAAAAGCAAGAGAATGAAGATAGAAATTAAGTTTAATATACAATTCGTAAATTAATTGTGGATCCATACAATAAAGATTGATGTATGATTGAACTTTTTCTATAAAAATATGTTACATGATGATTTAAATAGCTCAAAATAGAATTTACAAAATAACTTTAATGCAATTTTATTTATTTTTTTACCATGTTTTTTTTAGCGTACAAGTTGAGT
>JAMKQA010014177.1:0-11904 GCA_024699735.1 Posidonia australis
TTAGTTTTACTCTCCACTCAGCCATGAAGGATCGAGGAAGAAGAAGGATGAAAGAAAAAAATGCATGCATGCAAAGAAAGAAAAAGACGAAGAAACTTACCTGAGCCCCACGTCCTCCCCAACGACGGCATCACCTACGGCTCGAGCTCCGTGGCGGAAGGCATTCAGCAGGGGAAACCGGTGGTCGCGGGGAGTGTGGAAAACGGTGAGCGGAGACTCGGAGGCTTGGGGGCTACATACGTCTCACGCTTCTCCCCACTGCACGGCTCGGTTCGCTATGGCGTTGCTTCAGCGGAGATCTCGTTCTCCCGGCGCTCTATCTCTCTTTCTCAAGGTGACATGGATCCGGGGAAGAAGGAAGAGAAAGGGATGTCTACCAGTATATGATCCCGATGCATGCATCTCGGAATATGAGGAAGCTTACCTGTAGCAGTGCCTTCTTCAGCGACGACGACGCCTCCGACTCGAGCTCAACGACGCTGGAAGCGTCGGGCAGGGCGAGTCTCCTCTTTTCCTCCCATTGCATGGCCTGACGTGGGAGAAAACTCGGGCTGGAGATGAGGAGGGGAGGCTGCTGTGTGGTTCCAGTGAGGTTTCCGCTGTGCTCCTCTCTCTCTCGTCAAGACTGCATGGTGCTGGTACGTAGAGGGGAAAGGAGGCTACTGGTGGTGGCTGAGAAGGGCTGGAGGAGTCGCCGGAGAGAGAGACCGATGGCTGGCTGGGTTGCAGTTGAGGTGTTGCAGAGGAGGAGGATTTGGAAACGGGACTTCTCCCGAGAGAGAGAGAAGAGTGTTCCCCGTCTATCTCCCCTGGGAGTCTCCCTCTCTTGTGGTCTCCTCCCTCCTTCTCAAAAGAAACTCTCACCTCTTCTTATATATGGAGGAGCCAAGTCCGTAACAACCTCCAAACAACCCAAACTTCTAACAAACCATCCTAACAACCCACTAACAAAGGCATTAACAAATCCTAACAACCCCATAACAAACCTAACAACATAAACACCTAACAACAAACTAACAACCTTCTAACTAACCACTAACCAACAAACCTCCACTAGTAACAACCTTGCTGCTCCCCACAGTCCCGGCTGCCTGCCCAAGCATCGACAGCAATTGACGATCGTGATGAGGGAACTGGCCAAGTGCTCCTGTTTGGTGCGATTGCATGGTGCGCTGGAGAGGTGCTCCTGTCTGGTGTGTCAGATTGGTGCTCCTGTTTGGCCCTAGATCACGGCCCAGATCCATAGTGGCTGTTGGATTTGGCGCTCCTAGACTTTGGGTCTAACCAGGTTTCGAGTCCATCCATGATTGAAAGCCTAGCTACCACAACTTCATCTTGCAAATCTACAAAATTGAGGTGTCTACAACTAGTATACATAATCTCTACCCTAACTCGTTCCTAGTAGGTCAAATCAGGTCGGGTTAATAGGTGATACTTGACCCACTTACAACCTTACTTGCAATAAATTGTGTATTTTCATCAATATCATATTTGATTATATACATCTTACACCTTATATATATATATAAATCTCATTCACACCTAAGCATGTGCTTCATCAACATGATATCTGATAATATATGTGTCTAACAAGATATTTTTCTCAACATTATGTATATTAACCACATGTTACTAGACATGAAAGTCACATATGATCTTGGCCTCGAACAGGACTGAGTGACCGATCTTACGTCATACATGTGTTGTTTGCTATAGATGACACCCAAGTTGCAATACATGTTTGGCCTCAAACTTGGTTAAGCGATCAATCCCACATCATCCATATTATCATTAAATGATGTTAGATCGCATATTTTAATCAACATTATAATCAATTATACGAATATTTGATCTCGTATTCTCTTTTAGCAATAGAACGTGTATTTTTATTGACACTATATTCAATTATGCATATGTTTGATTTCACGCCCTGAACGTCAACATCAATCCTGAGATAAGAGTGTAACACAAATTATATATTAACCTTGAGCATATATATGTCATTCAACCTCAAATCTGGTCGGACAACCAATCCCATATCAATATGTTAGCCTTGACATTATACTCAAGCATACGTGTGGAAGTGGTTTGAGTCATTCGGTCTTGAACAAGGTTAGGTGACTGATCACATGAATACTTGTTAGTTTCAACATTATATTTGAATATACATTAAAAACCATATGTTAATCTCGATATTATATTCAAATTTACATATGAATTTTTTTGCATCCACCATTGAAGCATCAATTGTTATTATATAATTTCTTTCTTTTTTATTTCTGGAATACATGTACGATAATTGTAATGAGATACTTTCATAGTAATTAACAAACCCTCATTAGAAGTGGTCTGAAAAAAGTCTAAATAATGAAAAATTATGATAATACCTTAAAATTTATTGGAAAATACAAATTCCATAGAGATGTAGAAAAGAACTCGTAAACAATTAGTAGGGACATATGTCCAAACCATGACTCAACTTGTTAAGAGTTTGGGTTAACCAGTCTAATGTGATTAACTTTTCCAATCAATACCCTAAAATAATGGATTGAGTCAAACAAGTTAATGAATTTGACCTAACTCATTGACTATGTATGTCATTTCATATATGAAAAAAATATGAGGTTTTTAATTTTTTTAGAGATGATTAATTAATTATTATTGTTTATTTATTTGTATTTTAGTAGTTTTTGCTCCTTTGGATGTTTAAAATATATTTATTTGGATAATGCTTACATATTTGAATATCATATATGTACGAGAAATGAAGCATGTGCAAAGCACGTGTTAAATAATTTCATTTAGTAACTCCATAAAGATAGAGTTTATCAATATTTCCTTATGAAAATTGAAGATAAATAAATTACCATAATGCACGTATTTTTACATTTCCTTTCTATTCGTATTACATGTTTATTATTTTTATAATAATTTTAGTTTTATGTTTGCTTTTTACTTATTTCAATTATATTAACATTAGAATTTTCAAATAGTCCTAGATTATGTATTTTTATTATTTTAAATAATAATTCTAATTTCAATAGTTGTTTTGGTGATCAATTTTTCTTTCAAGGAAATGTAATTAAGATCTTGAAAAAGTGCAATAGTTTTCTTTTACATTTTCATTAGTTTTCTTGTATTAGCTTTAGTTTCTTTATCTCATTCCTTTTTGCTTTTCATTATTTAATTGTTTAACATTTTAACCTTATCCATTTGGTTTCTGATGCTTCAAAAGTTATTTTTTTTATTTACATGTTTTTTTTTATTTTTAATGGTATTTCTTATTTTAACATTTTAACCTTATCCCACTTGGTTTCAAATTAAGTTAATGAATGTACTTAAGAATTTTCATGAATTATAATTTTCCATGAAATATAATTGGTGTCTATTTATACAAGATCTTGAGGTGGTTGCTTGGGTCGAGCAAAATTCTTTTCATATTTTACAATTTATTTTTCTTACTCCTTTTTGTTTAGTATTAAATTAAGTGTAGGGAATGAAAAAGTCCAAGAGAAAACCTTTTCAATTTGCATTTTCATTATTTTCAATAGTAGTTCTAATCTATTTTATGCTTAAGAAAATATGATTAGGACATGACTAGCATATATTGTATTTGTTAGGGGCAAATTTGTCCCAAAAAAAGAAGAATCACTATTCCCTTTTTGTTAGAAAGGTATGAACATTATTTAATAGTTAATATTTTAACCTTGTCCATTTGGTTTTTGATACTACAAAAGTTATTTTTTAATTTACATGTTTTATTGTTTTTAATGGTATTTCTTATTTTAACATTTTAACCTTATCCATTTGATGTCTAGCTACACAAAATCTTGAGGTGGTTGCTTGGACTAAGCATAATCCTTTTCATGTTTTACAATTTATTTTTCTTACTCCTTTTTGTTTAATTGTATTTAATTAAGTTTAGGAAATGAAAAGGTCAAAGGGAGAACATTTTTAGTTTGCATTTTCATTATTTTCAATAGTAGTTCTACCCTATTTTATACTTAAAAAATATAATTAAGACATGACTTACATATATATTGCATTTATTGGAGGCAACGTCATGCAAAAAAAAGGGAATCATGTAACGACCCGCGTCGCTACACCCAAATTCCATTAGCTTGATTAAAATTTAACATAATTAAATGCTAAATTTACAAAATAATTAAAGTCTAATCTCAGTATCCAAATTACCTAGAACCTACGATGGACAGTTAAGCAACTTTGACTATATGCACTAGCTAAGCAAATTACCACTCATCTACATTTGTTATTGAAAAACCACAAAGAAAACACACATGAGTGACTAGAAAATCACTCAGCACATACCTTATGAAACCACGAGAAAATCGGCAAAATCGGTGATATTTTTCAGGCTTTAAAACAACTTTCAAGAAATCTTTTACTTCCTTTCTAAAACCATCAAGAAACTATTCATATAACAAAAACCGAGCCCTACTGGCCAAAACACGGAAAAACTACTACGACGCCACACAGGCGGAAAACTCAAAACACCACATAGGCCAAAGCACTCAAAACCTTGAATCACATAGGCAAAAAACCACATTGAGTCGTAATGCTAGACGCCAAACAACCAACTCTAGCCATAAGTAGCCACCAAGGTGCACTGCACTGCCACAATCTCGTCACCCTAGGAGGAGCGAATCCGTTTCACATTCCAACCACACAAAAAGGATTGCTTCCACACCAACTACACAAGAAGGTTGTCTACTCTCTGAACATCACTAGTCAACGAGGTATGTGCACTACCTGTCCTGGCCCTTATAAGGTACGTCCTCTCGATGTCCTAAACAACAATGTCCAGAAACGACTGGAGTCTCCTACCTCTAGGTTCAGACAACACCTGAAAACGACTAGAGTATCACACCTCTAGATCCAGACAATATGTCAACTCACAGATTTCAGCCTCGGCCTCATGAACGACAACTAGGAGTGTCATACCTTTAGAATCCTATGAACACTTACCTAGGATGTCTTGGTCTTCAACCTCAACCTAGGTAACGTGCCCAATCACCCAAGAATATCGTCACATCCCTTGGTCCAAGCAGCACGCCCCTCCGATCTCTTGGTCTCCACAAAACCTTGGAAAACTCATTTTCAAATCATCATATTTTCCTTTAAAAATAATTTTCAAAATCATTTTTATATCTCCAAGATCTCTATCGATACACCATTTCATTGTAATTAAATTATCAAAAATAAATTTAAAATCCACAATTAATGGGCTCAAGGGCCTGATTTGACAGATTGAAACAGGTTCGATCGACTGAACCTTGGCCCTGGTCCTGCATGCTAAACAGAGTTGATCAACCAAACCAGTGCTTGGGCCACCCACCTGCAACCCA
Source organism: Posidonia australis (assembly GCA_024699735.1). Taxonomy (NCBI): domain Eukaryota; kingdom Viridiplantae; phylum Streptophyta; class Magnoliopsida; order Alismatales; family Posidoniaceae; genus Posidonia; species Posidonia australis. The sequence continues at coordinate 5,367 of JAMKQA010014177.1, forward strand.
AATCGATAGACCGAATCAGATTCAGTGTGTCGATTTCTAAATTCAAGGGATATTTAGGAACCATTTCAACATATCGAACGAAATCGACATGCCGAATGAAACGATTCTAGAATTCTAAAAATAGCCCAAACCAAAGAGAATCATCTGGAATGCGAGCCTTGGTCGGTCTCATCACACACAACCATAAAATCCACAAAAATATAGAAAACGTAAGCATGGAAACACACTACGATTCAGTACAAAAATCATCACGATTCATTGTCGGTAGCTCAAGATATTAAAATTCAAAGCGAGAGAACACAAATGGAAGCACAATACCAACTCAAGCATTTAATTCGCCATAAATGTATAATAAATTCTCAAAAATTATGAAATTACTACCAAGCTATAAATTTATGCTATTCTACTCATTTTCATGCTAATTTGTAAAAGAAAAGGGTAAGATGTGTAGCTCTTGCTCGGTTACAACCACCACCTAACGTCGACCAGCTCACTAGGTTCTCTGGCGATCATCGTCACTTTGGCCACCTCGCGAGCTCGCCACACCATTGAGACAACGATCCATAGTTTCTCTCCTCCCAAGCTCAGCGAAGCTCCAACACCCCACCTTCCTCTCTCTCTATTCCACTCTCTCACTCTCTCTTGTCACTGGTAGGCAAAGAGGAGGAGAAGCAGAAGAAGAGGAAGGGAAGAGAAAAGGAAGAAGGGGAGGAGAGAGGAAGAAGAGGGCTTTGGGGAGGAGGTTGGCAGGGGAAGAGGGAGGTGAGGCGTGCGGGGAAAGGAAGAAGAGGGAGAACTCATGTCTGAGAAGCCATGGCTGTTCTCTTATATGTGCGGGCTGGTGGAAGGTGGGCATGTGCAAACTCTTCCTGTCTAGCATGTATGCACGCACCTGCACGTCCTCAACACCTACCACCCAACACGAGGCAAACTAACTCTCCTCACTAACACGCCCACAAACACAGTGCCAACACAAAAAGACGAGGCACAAAATAGGCCAAACATCGAGGCTAAAGTACAAATCACTGAATCAACTGAAATAGATCTCACGTCAATAACACCAGTCTATAATAAAATTCATTAATTAATTCCAGTTAATTACAAATATAATGAATTTTCAAAGTGTTACAAATCATTATTCTCCTTTTTATTAGAAAGATATGGATACAAGTTAATTTATTACAATGATTTATTATTTTATTGTATATTAACCTATTTGACCCATTAACCCACTTGTTAACCAAATGGGTTAAGTTGAGTTACAGGTTAACGGTTGAAATAACCCATCATTTCAAAACAGGCAGTATCACGGGTTGACCACTAATCTTGCCTAATCCAACCCATTGACATCACTACATGGTACAGTAGAATCCATGGCTTGTAAGGTTATAAGTGTGTCAGGTATGATTCATTCACCTACTTCAATTAGACTCATTTGGTGCAAGTAAGGGTAGAGATATCTTTCACCCATAGCACGTTAACCTGCAGGATATATCAACATACATGTGAACAAAAATAATATTACCCACATTATGCTAGTTTGTTTCATTAGAATCTCATTTAAGGCATCCCCTTTCTTATTGAAAGAAAAACTATTTGGATGTTGATCCACTTGCTTCTAAACATTGATTCCTAAGAGAATCTAACAATGTTAACAGAGAGTATCATGACATATCTTGTGCAAACTATGATAGGAAGTATTTGGGAATTAGGATGAAATTTGGAGGTTCAAAATCCCTAAATCCAATTATTTTCTAGAAAATATCCCACTTTTCTAGCTCAAGATGATGTCTGTAACCATGTCGGCGACAGCCTCGGGTTTGGCGCGAAAGGCCAAATACACGAGGATCAGCAAAGTTACGGTAAAAATAATAAAAATAATAGTAAAAATGTAGGAGTTGCCACCTAGTCTATGTAAAAACGGAAGACGAGGAAAACCGCTTAAAACATTCAAATCGTGCGATAAAGCCAATGGAAAAGAAGGTCTTAAACCAGAAATGGGCAACGATCCCTGTTACGCACGAGGAAGGTATTAGACACCCTCGTACGCCCGAAAAATCGATCTTTCTATGGGTTTCTCATTTACTTATATGGAATGTCGGCTTTTCAGTATTTTCTGTACGCCCGAGGGCGACATGCAATGCCATGCTAAGTGAGTGGTGTCTTATGCTAAATAGGAGTGCATGGGATGTAGAGTGTGTCCTAATGCTCAGAAGAATCACTCGTATCGCGGGCAAGCATTGATGCAAGGATATTGCATAAATAAGATCAAAGATCTAAGAACTTCGAGTGATTTTCATTCTTGCTTTACTATATGCAAAAACATGATCTACCATGCATGGAAAGGGCTAAAAACAGAAAAGGGTCTTCCTGGTACATTGGGGAAGACAAACAGAGAAAACCAATAGCAAATCCAAACGAGAAAACATGCTAAAATACCATGCAAAAAGTTGCTGTGTGCCACTGGAAACAGGTTGGTGCGCTAGATTGGTGCGCCACCTATGTGCTCCACTGGTGCCAGGGAAAAACCAGAATGCCATGCAGTGCAACGTCATGTAATATGATGCAAACCAGAATGCAATGCCATGTAAAACCCTTGTAATCTTGTAAACTCATCAAGAAATGCAACTCAAATATCTATGAAAATCCAAGCATGAAAAGACAACATGGGCCTTGTACTCAAGGGCTGTATGCCTCACACAAGACCACACCATCCTTATGCAAGGTAAAAACAACAAGATTCAACAATACTATCTAGACTTGGATCATGGGCTGATGCATAAGAGCCTCCATATAGGAGTCCATGGGGCAATCAGCCTACTAGATTTCAACGACAGGTTGAATATGCAAGGTGCAAAAGGTCTTAAAAATAGTGCCATCCAAGGTTGAAATCGTGCATGCAAAGACATATAATATCAGAGAATCAACACCAGGAAAATCAGAGTCAAAAACATCCAGGAAACCATGCAGATTGTGATGCAAACAGGGTGATTTACTCTCTGACCAGACTGATACACCAGAATGGTGCACTAGAATGGTGCTCTGGTAAAGTGCGCCACTCTGGTGCGCCACTTTGGTGCGCAAAAGTGGTTCTCCCCAGAAACCCTGAATCAAACTACAGTCTGATTCAGAATCTGGTCCAGATTTCAGAGATCAATTATTTTTTCCTTAACCCAGATCAGTTATATAGATGATAAGAGACTGAAACATGATGAGACACAAACAAATGAAAGTCTTTTATCACTAGTTTCAAATCATACCAAATCATGGGTTGATGTTGCATACATGCTTAGGATTCTAAAGAATATGCATGAGTGAGTGAACTTGACAACCATATGCAAATGATGAATACATAAAGAATATATTTGCTGCTTATTTCCTGGCATACATGTGCATGAATCATGGTTCCTTGTGTAAAGAAACAGAGAAGAAAGACCATTTGCAGAAATATTATAATGCAGAATTTTTTATTTAGATTTTACATGTAGAGTATCTTATACATGGAGCAATCATCTTATCCTAAAACTCTCATGTAAATAGCATAAAATCAGAATACCTATGATGTTCATGGCATGTTTATCCAGTGCAAGAACTAAGATTAAAAGTAAAAGAAAGGAGAGGAACTTACCTTGTCCAAGGTGTTCCTTCTTAGAAAACCCAAGATAAGACTTCCTTGTTGCTTTGGAGGGGCTGGAGATGCTAGCTCTAGAATGCAAGGGTATTCTCAAGAAAACGAATGAGAGTTGCTGGAATGAGTAGATAGCTTGCTCAGGATTTTTTCAAGAGAGCCTATGGGGGTCCTTATATAGGATCCCACAAAGGTAACTCCATGGTATGCAAACAGCCTCGCAAACGAAGAGCCTGGCGTAGATTCCATGGCATATTCGTTGGTGAAGGTTACAGACATGGGAGGTGGAAAGCCAACAACCAGTAGCCTGAGAAGTGGCTATGGGCCAGCTTGGTGCGCCAGGATGGTGCGCCACCTTGGTGCTCCAGCTAGGTGCGCCACTCTTGTGCTTCTGCTTGGTGCTCTCTCCTAGCTACCTGAATTACTGATTGGGCTACGGGCCTGCTATAGGTTTGTGGTTGGTTTAGTTGATGGAATTGAGTTTGCCACATCCAAAGCAACATCTGGAAAGTTTACCTATGAGCCACCTCAAAATCGGGGTTTCTACAATGTCCATGAGATTTGAATACTCAACCTTGTGTACAGCCACAAGAAGACTCAACTTAAAGTGTTGAACACTTTGTAAAGCATTAGGATTAACGGTTGGGTCTCTATAGGCACTTGCCTACATATGACAACTTAAAACTGTCCACGTGCATTGATCCAAATCTTCTCTATTGATCAATAAAGAAAGAAATTGCTTGTTCAAGTTGTGAAGTTGGATATAGATCAAGCTCTAGAACCAATGGCGGCCAAAGTCATTTGATTACAATCATTATTCATGTGTTATGTCTTCATTTTTGTCAAACTCTTGCCATTTACTAGACATGTTTAAGGTGCTTAAACATGTTTAATCTCATACTAGATAATTGGAAGATTTAGGATAGATATATAAGGAAGTGAGCTGCTGCTAAAGTAACTCAAGGTTCGTTTAGTAGAACTTCAGCTTTTGAACCTAAGTGTAGAAGCTAACTTCTGATTAGAAGTTGTTATAATCTAGCTTTTGGAAATATAAAGGAATTCCTGTTCCAAAAGCTACATACTTATAAGAAGTTGGTATTGTTTGGTAGAACTGTTGGACCATTATAACTTCTGAAGAAAAGTTATATGCTCAAAAACTATCCTAAAGATCTACCAAATGGACCCTTAGAGGTTAAGCATGTTGACCTATGTTGGTGGTCATATACACTCAAGTTACTTTAAGATAGCTGTGTCATGGACTCATCATGAATCAAACTAGGCCAGTAGGCTTAGGCTGAGGTCGTAACAAGTGGTGTTAGAGTAGGCAGACAATCGAAAGTATTGGGAAATGAGAGTACATACATGACTTGGTGATACTGATTCGGGCCTTCACAAGATGTCAAGAGTTTAAGTGGGAGAGAATGTGACATCCCAAGACATGCTTAAAGTGGTTGAGGTGCTTTAACATATTTTGTCTCACATCATATAATTTAAAGGTCCAAGACGGTTATATGAGAAAATGAGCTGCGACCATATTAACTTATGATTTAAGTATTTTGACCTATGCTAGTGAATCATACTCAAATTACTTTAAGACAGCAATGTCATAGACTCATCATTGACCAAATTAGGCTAGTGGGCTTGGACTCGAGACATGACAAATGATAAGCTAATTTTGTGTCTCCAAGCAACGTAAGTGTTATCAATGTCTCCTTATGTATGAAAAAAGATGGAGAGGTACCTCAATCCCTGTTATTTTATGTTACAAAATCTTTATGAACCATCTTGTAATTCATTTGTAAATGATTTCTAAATGGAAAAGCACGGGGTCATCATCCTCAACAAAAATTTCCCCAAACATCCCTTGTTCACATTTCTATTCTGTAGTTTATTATCCCAGTGTTTAGATCATAGTTGTCTAAATTAAACAAGAGGGAAAAAAAAAATTCAAATTTCTGATTACAATTTGTAGTATAAAAATTGATGATATGTTTGTTTTTAGAAACAACTTGTCATGATTTTACATATGTGAAACATTACTAATATCATTTAGTTATATGTTAGTTTCTGTGCTATGCAAGATTGATCCCCGTCCTTGAATGATTTCTAACAGCTCTTACCATGATTCTTCTCTTGTTTTCAAATAGAGCGTGTACCCTTAAAAGATATTCAAAAACAAAAATGGTAATTTGAATCATTGTGAGGATGTTTCGTTTAGATGTCTAACATCAAATCTTAATATCAACAGTGCAAGAATATTAAACTTGATTCATTCGAGTCCCACTCATGAATTTCGGCTAGTTGCGGAAGAAACATCTACTGTCATGATCCAAATGATTCAACATGCGACATGCACGTCACTGCGATCAATGAGCTTATGGATTTTCCACTGTGAACTTTTTAACCATGGAAAGTCCTCCTCAATGTAAGGAGCATTCTAACAACGCTATATCTGATCATTCCAAAAGCACCCCAAAAAGTGGGGGATAGACCATAAATAGGTCACGCACATCCATGAAAAAGTTAGTCTTTGTATCGTTGCATGGTTTGCTGTGACGTGAACATCTTCTGAGTATAGAGAAGGAAGACGAAGCACTGAAAGACAGACTTTTTTAACTCACGCCATTCTCTTGTTTCTCTCCAGAACTTTCGTTACGACCATCTCCTGAACCCAGAAACTGTGGAAAACCGTTTCGCGCGTGCGTCGAGTTCTAGTAGTCTAAAGTAATTACCCATTTCTATAATGAACTTTTAAGAGCTTATGATCAAATCTGCTGAAAGTCTACCAAGGACAAGGTTACGTGCTAAACCGAGCTAGATCGAGTTCAATCGTGATTAGCTCAGTTGGTGCTCCATTTGGGTTTGAATCTGGGAAAGAGTCTTGTGGTAAGTTCAATTGACTCTTTTTTT
>JAMKQA010014179.1:0-10204 GCA_024699735.1 Posidonia australis
AGTTCCCTAATAGGGCCTCTAAGGTGCTTAATATCCAATATGCGGATGATACTATCCTCTTCCTTGCGGAAGGTAGGGATAACATCATCAACATTAAATGTATCCTATGCTGCTTCCAATCTTGCTCTAGACTCAAGATTAATTTTTCCAAATCCTCTATTACTGGTATTCAGGTTGGGCAGGATGTTATTGATACTGCCTGTAACCTTCTTAGGTGCAATTCTACCCCTCTACCCATCACTTACTTAGGACTCCCTCTCCATCATAGGAGAGCCTCTAGACAGGATTGGTCCCCTGTCTTGGAAAAGATTGCCTCTAAGCTAGATCACTGGAAAACCAAATTTCTATCCTTAGGTGGAAGGCTTATCCTGATCAACTCTGTCCTGTCGGCTATTCCCACATACTTCATGTCTGCTCTGCATATGCCAAAGTAAATTCAAAAAGACATTGATAAGCTCAGGTTTAACTTCCTCTGGAAGTCTGACCCTTTTGTAGACCATGGCACTTGCCTTGTCAGCCAAGGTGCAATTTCTAGGACAAATAAGCAGAATGGCTGGGGAATTCTAAACCTCTGGAATTTCAACCTAGCCTTAAAATCAAAATTGATTTGGCAATTGCTTAACGGGGACTCTCATGCTACATGGACTGAGCTTATTAAGGTTAGATATATGAAGTTAAGTAATGGGGCTTTGCTTAACTCCTCCTCCTCTCACTGCTCTTCTTTGTGGAGCATCCTTAAATCCACATTCCCTATAGTTAATTGCTTCTCCTCCTGTTGCTTGGGAAATGGGAAGGAGATTTTGTTCTAGGAACAAATGTGGAGGGACGGGGTTAAGTTGAAATTTTTGTTTCCATTACTCTTCTCTATATGCAAATGGAAAAAAACATCAGTGCTTAAAGAACTCTAATTATTCACTATTGATCTTAATTATTTACTAGACTACTCCTCCATTTCTTCTTGTGATTTGGGTGTCCTGCAATCTCAATTGGACTCTTTCTCTGATATACTACACTCCACTACCTTGGGGGTGGACAGTGATTCTATCACTTGGTCTCCATCTCGCTCCTCTATCTTCACTGTGAAATCTTGCTACTCATCACTGAATGATGGCGGGCTTAGATTTGACTTCTTTGAGCAGATTTGGAGAACTTCTGCTCCTTTCAAAGTCAAACTTTTTTCCTGACTTGTCATACATAACAAAAATATGTCCAAAGAAAATCTACTCAAGAGAAGGTGGACTGGTTCACCTATGTGTATTTTTTGCAAATTTAATATGGAATCTAATAAGCATCTATTCATGTTTTGTGATTTCGTCACACATATATGGCAATTTTTTCTTTGTAACAGATTATACCCTGGATATTGTAACATTGGGGACTTATATTGGCATATACCTAGTCTCTTTTTCCACTTAAGTAACTCCAACTGGTTCCTACTCATCCAGGCTATTCTTTGGGTAACCTGGAAGGAAAGGAATGCCAGGATTTTTCGCAATATTTCTAAGCCTACTTTTGTTATTATTTCTGATGTTATTGGATTAATGGAGTATTGGTTAGAATCTCTTTTACTAGGTTTTGAAAAGGAGGACCTGAGGAGCTTCGTGGCCTCCATGAAGGCTGCTTGGGCAGAGAACTTTTCTGCCTCTTCTGATGCTCCTCCCACCTCCTCGGACTCCATTATCCCGTCTGTTGCTGTTGCCCCTCCTATTGAAGCAATGGAGCAGTAGTTCGTTCTCTGTCTTTGTTGTTTCTTTTGATAAAACAATATTGTCATCCTTGACCGTCTGTAATATTGACTAATTTTGTTTCCCTTAATTTGTCTCCTGGCCCACGTTAAGGACTATTATCTAATATTAAATACTTACCTTTATAATTGCATGCGGTAATTTAGATATATACCTCTATTAAGTGTTAGGAGTGGAAGTTGGTGAGGAAGTTGTATACGATGAAGCAGATATCAAAGATGATTTGGTTCTTGTACATATAATTACTTAAGAAGAAGGAGAGAATGCGAAAGAAGAAAAGGAAGAAGAAGAACAAATATTAACGAACATACAAAGATTAACATTAATTGATGAATTTTATATAAAATTTATAAAGACAATAACGTTATTTTAAGAGACATTAATGTTATTTCAATTTAGGTTATTTGAATTATAGGTAAGTTTTTAGATTTATTATGTATATAATAATTATTTTTATGGTAAAAAAAGTATTAACGATAATATAATAACTTTTAATAAAAATATTAAGATGTAAAACCGATTTAAAAAAGAAGAGGTAGGCAATCAACAGCCACGACACACAAACAGCCGTTATTGTCAAATCTGATGAAGCAGTCAGCGAGGAGGAAGAAGAGAAAGATAGTAAGCGGTAAAGAAGAGAGGAGATGGGGAAAACACAAATGGCGTCCTGTTTGGGTTGCAGCTTTCAAAAGTTGAGACCTGGGCATGTTATGGACAGTCTATTTACCGTAACCAAGGTTGTAATGGCCCCCTAATATGACAGGTGCGCGTGTCAGCTTTGTTTTTGGAGGATGGTTGGGTGGCCGGAGGGGCATTTTCTCCCCTGCCAACTGAGCTGCGTGTCAGCTTTGTTGGGCTGCAGAAAGTGTCCATAGGACCCATCTCTTCCATTTCTCCTCCCAATGCAAATTTTCCTTTCCCTCTCTCTCTCTCTCAACTTCACCTTTCCTTTCCCCTGTTAAAAAAGGAAGGAGACCGCATCCATTCGCCCTTCCTCTCCCCTCTTTGCCACTCCCCATCTGAAACCACAATGGATGAACAGTAGCAATAAAAGGGGGGAAGGATGGAGATGGGTTCTAGCTCTTTGGGTGTCACTGGGGGTTCTAGGTCCAATGAGTCGCTCCACGGGCTGAAGTTTGGGAAGAAGATCTATTTCGAGGATGTGGGTAGTGGAGGGGTGGCAGCTGCCAAGGCGCCGGCGCCGGCGCCGGCGAAGAAAGGGAGGGGTGCTGGGCAGGGAGGGCAGCAGCCTCCGCCCAGGTGCCAGGTGGAAGGGTGCAAGGTGGATTTGACTGGTGCCAAGGCTTACTACTGCAGGCACAAAGTGTGTGCAATGCACTCGAAATCACCCAAGGTGGTTGTTAATGGAATGGAGCAGAGGTTCTGTCAGCAGTGCAGCAGGTGAGTTTGGGGAACTCCTTTTTCCCGTTGGCAGTGATTTTTACCTGGTATTCGACATTGGTTTTTCTACTCCTGAAAACTTGTATAAAAAAAGGCATTTATTTTTTACCTGGTCTTTTTCCTTTTTTCTTTGGATTTTTATGAAGTTGGGTTGGTAATAGGTATTGGGTATTTGTGTTTGGCATGTATAATGGTTGGATCTGGTTTTGTGACTTCCATGTGTTTAGATTGTTTCTCTAGATTGGAAGTAGGTTTTTTCTTCTCCTGAAAACTATATTATTTTATCTCATTTTGATGCTTTTACATGGTTTCATGTTGGGCTCTTGGATCACTGCTGATGGTTTTAGCATCATCTTCGTGTCTTCTTCTGTTATTTTCTTCAATTCCATTATGGTTTTGGATGCCTTGTTTTGACTTGTTGGATGAAAGAGTTTCTGCTCTTTCTTATTTTTCTCTTCTTCTTTTTTTCTGCTACTGAGGTTGTTCCTATATGCACGATTCATTTGTGTTATTGATTCATATTCCTCGTTTAACACTTTAACTGCCTGTGTTGGAACCTTACACTTGTGTGTCGCCATTTTTATGTTAGTCTCATATTGTCCTGTTGCTTGGTGACACGGGCCGTTTGATTGAGATTGTCACCGTTTTGAAACCGTGGACTTATTTTTAGATAGAATTTCTAGTCCCCTAGACTGTGAAATATTTGCACGCAACTCGTTCTCTCAACTTTTCTTGGACTCTGTAACTGTTAATTAATATATTAGAAAAAAATTGAAACTAATTACAATCAGGGAATAAGAGAGGGGTGCTGATTTTTGTCGATTAGGAGAGACGATTGTTAAAGAATAGGAAAACAAGGTTAATACGCTATGCAGCTGTAGCATTGCAGGAACGCTTCTCAATGGGGCCTAACTTAATATAAGACGACAAAAACAATATTTATATATCAATGTGAACATCCTTGATTTTTCTTTTTGGCTATTCTATACATGAGAACAATTCAACTCAATAATTTTTTGAGGTTTTTTTCTATGTCTGTGTTGATACAACCAATATCCCAAGAATCTAAAGGCAGTCTTAGTAACCTCAGCAAATATTGTAATCTCGATGCAAAATCCCAAATATTCTTAACAGAACCAAAACCAGAATCTGAACACAAATAACTTAAAAAACATGCTTGTCAACAAGAAGCTTCTGCATACAATTTGTCTGTAGATATTGGGAATAGGATCCTGAAGTGGGAGAGAACAAGGAAGAAAAGAGAACGATGCCTATGTCCATACTAGGGGTTTTCTTTCTTTGTGTTCAAGATACAATTACAAGAGAGATCTTCCACATTTTTATAGATGGGTCTGCATATCATATATCTAATAAGTTACGCAACGAATCCGTATATCGATATACCTCCTTCAGGAGGTAGTCCTCAGTTAGACTCCATGGCTACAACTGTAACCACTTGGCCAAGTGATAAAACCTCATTCTAGTTATGTTGGAGATTAAGAGTGTGAATCCCAGAGACATGAAAAACACATATTATTGTGTATAATATGTAGAGTTTGATCTCTGGTAGGGTTATTGGTGGTGGGGGCTTTTCACCGTCTTTGTTATATTAAAAAAACACTCACAAAAGACTAAACATCTCTTACTTTGAAATGGAATGTATAAATTCAATGGGCTAGTTTTCTTAACAAGCCAAAAATCCAGCCCATTAGTTTAGTGACTACAAGTTCGTTTTTGAAGATAGGAATTGATGGTTTAATAGGCTTATATATAATTTACTAATATTGAACAAGCCACTGGGATCCATGGATACCAACTAGGCAGGTATTTAGATTTTCATGCAATGGATACTATCTAATTTTTGTTCTTTTTTACTTGTAAAGTTTTGTTGCATCTTATGGGTATTATTTCTGTGGAATATATGAATACGTAAAGATAAAATGGATTTAGTTGTTAATGGTATGATATACATTATGAATAAGCATTACTTTTATCAGATGCTAGTTCATTTGATGACCCTTGAGATAAATGGACGATATGCCTTTTTATAATTTTGGATTTATCCATGTTGAATATTGAAAAAATTGGTTTTGTATCTGATGCAACGATGTAAATGCATCTATGAAAAAGATGGCCCAAGCAGTGGGTGGTGGTTAGTTAACTTTCCTGAGTTATACAATACAAAAATTTTCACCTAAAGTGGGTGAATAAACCAAAAGGCTATGTACAAATCTGTGGACATGGGTTTTTGAAATTGATTTTAAACCAAAATTACATAAAGATCGGTAGAGAAACAACTATAAATTAGAAGCTAATAGACTTAAAGGTGGAGAACTCTTTGACCATAATTGTATCTGTTATGATTCTGGATAACCATTTTATATATTTCTTGCATGATTAGGAAGTCCATTGTTCATATATCTTTAATTGGTCACACTGTTTTCATATTAAAGGTCTGGTCGACTTCTCTAAAGCTGAATCCCTTGGCTTTTGCTTCTCTGTTGAAGGGAGTAATTTTTCTACTACAGAAAAAAATTACAGCAAAACTACAGTTTAATCAAGAGGATAAGGACTACAGCCAAAACATTAAAAGGAAAGAAAAAAGAAAACAGAAACAGGAATCAAACCCAAGACCATCCTACAATGCAACCAAAATACTCAACCATGCTTGAATAAATTCATCAATATCTATTGTTATCTCTACTATTATTAGACCAATGAATGACTAATTTAAAGATCCACTTCTTCTAAGCTTGTTGGGACATTGAAATACACTTGAAAATTTGATGATTATGCCCCAACCAATGGGGCCACCATAAAGCATGCGGTAGACTCCACCATATAACCTCTTTTCTACCTTGCAACCTTCTCTACTAACTGTTTGATTCAGCTTTTCTGGTAAGTCTGATTCCCACCAGAAAAGTTGAACCAAACTAGACCTGAAAAAGGCTATAGGCTATTTAAAGCAACCATTAAGATATTTAAGAATAGAAAGTGATTCCTGACATATAACTGTGTGATGGTAAGTTCAATGAAATAAGTCTTAAACATGAAACAAGCAGCACTGAATATTAAATCGTTGCTACTTTTGTAGGGCATGTGTAGAATTGACTTTGATGGTATTAGAAGTACAAGATCATTCCTCACTACTTGGTGATGGTGGTATCTGAAAATTCTAATCCAACAGGACTCAAGCAATCATATTATCTACGCTACCCATGACTACATTAATTCAACTTGATAACTGCATTTGTTTCCATGTAATCACTAATCATTCCTTGGAGGAGCATCTCATTTTTAAATAGTGATTTTCAAGCAATTTTTATTCTTCTAAAGATTATTCAAATAGAATTAATATTGCAAAATGTAGTGCTTTGAACTATTCCTGACTTGAAATAACAATCGATCAATGCAATGCTCTCACTGTTTTTGGAATTTCATTGGTCTGTGCCATCTATGGATCATTTTGTTATCCAGTATATGCCAGTTGGGCTCTTAAGACCTTTTTTAACTATGATATTGGACTTGGATAAGCTGGTTTTGTTATTGTTGGCTCATTCAACCAAAGTTTCTAAAAGCATTGCTTTTCGTTTCTGTCATCTTATTGTTTACAATCTTGTGCCTTCTACAAATTTTGTACTTCAATACAGTCTTATTAGCTGTCTGATATTCTGGTCCATGCCAACATACATAGACTTACTAATTTAAAACCAATATAGTGGCCATACAAAACACTCTCTTTTCATCCATCCAAACATAATTTATTTATTGCATTGCCATTTTTCAAAAACAAAAACAAATAATGCGAAAATTCTTCATACATGTTTAAATTGTAATGTTCTCATTTTTTAGGGTATTCAAGCAGGATTATTTCTCTACTCTTTTTTCATATTCTAGTGTGATTAGTTTGTGTTCTAAACTGTTTCCTATGATTCAACATATACGCATTAGCTTGAGTTTACAAAGTAAACCTTAGCATCCTGCAATCTGGTGAATGCATCTGATAGGTCAACTGGTACTCCCTGTCTGCTTGACTATTTCTTTTGGGTAGAAAACTTTTATTTGGTCAAATACTGGATTGCCTTGATAGAGCTACTATGCATGACAATCATCATGTAGAATTGATTCTTGTGTCCATTTGAGGAGATTATCTGACTTCAAAATTTCTTTAAATTCCTACTTAAATTTTGGGGTTATGGTGGGAACTCAAGCTTGAGATAGTCTTGTTACTATATTTCAGTTCATTACTTTCAAGTAACACTTATGCAGGTTCCATCAGTTGCATGAATTTGATCAAGGAAAGCGTAGCTGCCGTAGACGCCTAGCTGGACACAATGAACGCCGCAGAAAGCCACCTCCAGGGCCCTTGTCATCACGCTATGGGCACCTGTCATCGCCCTTCCATGGTTCGATCTGTTTCATTTCCCACGGCCATTAGTCTCCAGTGAAGCAGTCATATCCTGTTGTTGCTTGATTCTTCCTGAAGGTTGACTTACTGTTTGTGTTCTTGTGCCTTTTCTCTCCGAAGATGGTGGCAGATTTGGAGGCTTTCTTATGGATTTCACCTATCCTAGGCAACCCAGTGGTGCTAGAGGCATGTGGCCAACTGTTCGAGCTAATGACCATCCTGTTGCCAACCCCTGGCGAGGGACACTTGATGGCCCTTCATCCAGCAGGGTTCCGACACAACTGGTCAATCCATATGGTCGAGGTTCAACAGGTGGATCACTCTTTGCCAATCACGAATTACAAACGAGCGAATGTCTTGGAGTCTCAGACTCCAGCTGTGCTCTCTCTCTTCTGTCAAATCAACCATGGGTGGCTGCTGCTGCTGCAGCAAGCAGCCGAGCTCCAATGATTTCTATTAACAGTCACGGAGGTGCCCAAATGGCTCAATCAACTGCTGCAACTAGTTTCGTGAGCAATCCATGGATTTTCAAAGGACATGGTACTAATGGAGGCTTGCATGAGATCCCACCGGAAATGAGTCTTGGTCTTGCAGCTGAACCAAGCAAAGGACGGTTCTCCGGAGAGCTTGAACTTGCTTTGCAGGGAAGCAGGGAACACAGTTCTTCCAACAATCTTGTGCACTGGTCTCTCTAGTTCTTGCAAGTTTGATTATCTATGTATCGATGTTGTTTTGTTGGACTGTTTTAACTCTTTGAATTCCAAAGAAGACCCCGTGTTTCTGCAACGATTTGACAATATTTGCTATTGAAACCATCGTATTGAAGTCTTATACTAGGGGGTCATACATATCTCTTGCGGTTTGAATCGGTATCTTGGACTTTTCGAAATGGATGATGCTTGAAATACATGTGAAATATAGTGGAATAAAATAAAAAGCTTGTATTTCTCTTAATGTAAAGAAGGCATTTGGATCAATTGTATGTTCGGTTAGACTCCTGGATTTCTGGCTTTGAAGGGATGTTTTACTCTCCTCAATTCTATACTTTCAGTCATCTTTACATATTATTTGTTTGTCTTGCATTTTTTTTTTGAATTGGAAAAAAAAATCAATAAAATTTGTAAGTGCATTTTGTAGAACTCCAGTTCCTCTTATTGCAGTGGGGTATCGTCTTGTTAGACGGTAGATGGGAAAAATGTTACGATGGATTAGTGATAATGTTAATTCTGTCTTTTAAGTGTAATTTTCTTTGGAATCTATTTACACTTCTAAGGAAGTTAGAAGTAGATACTTTAAAAATAATAATTTCGGTGTTATTTTGGTTATATATTTTTTCTACGCAAAGAGTTAAAATCTTGTTTTGTGATTATTAGTAATTTCACCTACTTTTTAATTTATAATGGTCAGTTCATTTTATTCAGGAAAGTAGATGATATGATTGGATATCCTTGAAATTTATTTTTTTTGACTCATATAATCTTGTAAAGAATAAAAAATGATTTCTTACCAAGATGATTGCTTCTTTTCCTCATTGGGTTGTTAGCTTATTTAAGCTCAATCCTAACCATTCTCGTGTACTGTTACCTCAACTTGGCAACATCATTGATTCGACTAATATTTCATCTAAAGTTGATTCTATCAATTAGTCTTTCTCCTAGACTAATGTTTTTACAGTAAGAAGCTGTTGTGATATTCTCAAAGGAGGGGTTGTGTTCTCGATTTATGTTCACTATTTGAAAATGTACAGTCCCTCTTAAGGTTAAGATATTTACCTATTTTACAATAATAGAAAAGATTCTGACTTGAGTCAATTTGCTTAAAAAAGGTTGACTTAGTGTCTCATTGTGAAATCTATGGTTATCAAGAGGAATCCGTTATCCATATTTTCTTTCATAGTGCAGCATCACAAGTAATATGGAATTTTCTCTTAAGTAATGTCACTTCTTATTTATCTAATATAACTTTAGCTTAAATATTTTCTTTGAAGCATTATTTAATATTTCAATTATGCAATAAGAGTTGGAATACCTTAATTTTGATAATTTTTTGATTTTTTTAGTTACATTGGAACGAAGTTTTTTTTTCCCAATAAAAGAAGTGACGTTAACTTAATATTTCTTCATATTTTATCTCTAATTTTCTTTTAATTAGACAATGCAACTTTTAGACAAAGTGTATCTAACTTTGCTACATCTTCTACCCTCAGATTTAGACAACTCAATTGGAATCTCCATAACACCACTCAAAGTTAAGCAAACGTTGACTTCGAACCTTTCCTAGCCGAACAAAGACTGCCTTCCAAGCTTAATATTGAATGGAGAAGATAAAAAGACAATAATTATATACATGGAAAGACAATAATTATGCTCGCTAACGGTGGTAGACTGAGATTACTTTTTTATCATTCTTTTTTCTTTTTTGACAACTTCTCAGGACATATATGTTGCGACATACTGTTATTGCAATATTTTGTTATTACCTTTAGAACCTGACACTTGTGACTTATCTTGCCGGTGATACTCATCGTCAAGATTTTTTGATTAATACAAAAGCTACTGTTTACAAAAAGGGGAAAAAGAAGGCCTGTATGAGAGTTTTTGCTAGGGCCCCTGTACCCTTGAAATGTGCAGAGCATTAAAAGATATTTGGT
>JAMKQA010014215.1:0-21177 GCA_024699735.1 Posidonia australis
TCCCATTTGCATCCTATGCATTCATCCTTTCGTGGTTTTCCTCGTCTTTCCCTTAAAAGACTAGGTGGCGATTCCCTTTTCTTTTCTTTTATCCTTGCGCCTTCGCCAGACATTGGCATGGCTGTGATCCCTCTCCCGCCTCCCTCCGGGTCCGGCATGGTCATAGTAGCCATTTGGGAGATTAGAAACTTCAAGACACACAATTGCAACCAGAATTCTGCAGCTGTCCCTTTGAGTTCTTAGCTTTCTTCTTGCATCCAGAGTTATCCTCAGCCCTTCCAAAGCATCAAGGAGCTTATTAGCTTGAGTCTTCTTTGATGGAACATCCAGGACAAGGTAGCCTTTTCGCTTTTCTTTTTACTTCTTGTTCTTTTATATTGGAATAAGACATGCTAGAAGCTTATATATGTTCTATTTTCGTCATGTATTCATGAGATTTTAGTGATGATTTTGCTTATTCTTTTTGTAAGATGTTCTCCATGTTAATCTGTATTCTCGTTTGCAAGCATGCTTACTTTTCTTCCAGCAAAAAATCTGCACCATATTTGCATATATAAGCTGTCTTTCTCTTACTATTTCTTTACACATAAATCCATGCCAAGCTTCTAAATGTTAAAATCATGCAGTAGAGAGAAGATAACTTGTTTGTGTTTTTGTGTGATTTGCCCATATCATGTTCTTTTCCATGGCACATTGCATGTTTCATACATGAACCCATCAACTCATTTTAGTTTTAATTACATGATTAATAAGATGGCTTTCGATCATGTACATCCCATCATGTTTTCAGTTTTTTAACAATGGCATAAATCAATCTGCATTAGCATGAATCTCCCATCTCTTTTCTGGATAGATTCTGGATCAGATCGCAGTCTGATCCAGACTCTCTAGGGCGCACCACTCAGGTGCACCAAACCAGAGCACCACTCTGGCGCACCAAGCAGGTGCACCAGACTGGTCGGAGAGCAAAGCACTCACATTAGCATCTTTGTTTGCATGGCTTTATGAAGGACTTCGAGCTTGATTCTTTTATTGTTGGTTCTTTGATGTTCCAAGACTTCACATGCATGTTTTTGGTTTTAAACCAAATCGTTTTCCAATTGTTTTCTCCCCTTAGTATTCAGTCCTTGGCTAGAGTCTGGTAGGCTGGTTGCACTTTAATCCTACGTGGAGAGCCTTGTGCATCAGCCCATGATCCAGTAGCATAGCTGAATCTTGCAACCCTCATTTAGCACAAAATAGGTGGGACCTTGTGTGAGGCTACCAGCCCTTGAGCACTGGGTCCACAAATCATTGCATTTACATGTTTTTTTCAAGTTTTACAGAAGGATTTCACACTGCATACTTTTCCAGAATGCATTCTCTAGTGTTTTAGCTTTGCATAGTTTTCTATTTTCCCTCAGCACATTTTCCTGGCCCACCTAGTCGCACATAGGTGGTGCACCAGACTGGAGCACCAGTCTGGTGCACCGAACAGGCTCATTGGCCTATTTTCAGTAGCACACAACAGGTTTTTTATATGTTTTTGGCATGCTTTCTCGACTCGATTCGCTTCTGGGTTTTCTTTGGCTTTCTTCCTTGATGTACTAGGAAGGCTCAACTATGTTTTCAAATATTTTCATGCATTTTAGATTGCATTAGGCATATAGCAATGCAAGGATGAAAACTCACTCAAGATTTTAGATCCATGATCTTATTTTTGCAATATTCTTGCATCGATACTAGTCCCGCAATACGAGTGATACTTCTGAGCATTAGGACACACCCCTACACATCATGCACCCATACTTTAGACACCACACTCATTAGCATGGCATGGCACATCGCCCTTGGGCGTACAGCAAAGGCTGCAAAGCCGACATTTCATAAGCAAAATAGAAACCAATAGAAGACCGATTTATCGGGCGTACGAGGGTGCCTAACACCTTCCTCGTACGTAATAGGGATCCTTACCCACATTTCTGGTTTACGAAGACCTTTTCCCTTGTTTTTGCATGATTTTCATGTTTTATATGATTTTCCTCGTCTTCCATTTTAATAGACTAGGTAGCGACTCCTACATTTGCATATTATTTTATTTTTTGCCATGACTTTGCCAACTTTGGCATATATATTTTTTTGCCATTCTCGCCGGCATGGTTACAATAGGCTGAGCCTGGGTCGTGATACCTAGTTGTTCGGGTCACCGAGTTCTTGACGGTGTAGACTGAGCCTAGGTTATTGAACCTAGTTTTCAGGTCACCGACAATGTAGGCTGAGCCTGGTTCGTTGTACCTAGTTGTTCGGGTCACCGATGGGGCGTCAGACAAAGATGTATCCCCATGCATATATGAAAAAGAAATTGAGGCCGGTTGGCCGAGGAGGTGGCATCCCGCACAAGGAATTTCACCGCGGCAGTGCAGGGAGGTAGGGGAAATGATGTCCTCACCTACTGCTTGTGTGCCTGGTTACTCATGACCAAGGTAACATCAATAAAGAAAAGTGGAAATGTAAAATGAAAAGAATGTGGCTTGACCAGGAGTGGAGTTATGAATGGTCCTAAAATCCTGAGATGAAATAATGATGATGTTTTAACCAGTTACTAGCCAGTATTTATGATTTTGTTTTGAGCCCAAGAGGCATTGTGTTTTAGGTTGGATCTGGTCAGAAATGTAAATTTGAAAGTGTGATTTTAGGAAGAAATCCCAAATATTGAAAAGGGCATGTTTTGGAAAATGAATTCCAAAGGTTTTAAAAGAAAATGCAAAGGTGATTCTGAAAGAGATTGTGATTTGGAATAAATTTCCAAACGTTTTGAAATGAAAAGAAACATGGCTTTTGAAAAGAGTGTGAATTGGGATTAAATTCCCAAGTGATTTCAAACAAAAGAATAGGGAATGATATTTTAAAAGAAAAGAGGATTTTCAAAAGAAAACCAAGCTTTGAAAATTAAAGAGATGAGTTTTATAGTTTTCCAGAGATTTTGTGTTTGTGTGTTTGGGGCACGTACTTAATGGCTTACATGTCACTCACGCGTGCTTGTTTGGTTTTCAGGTGCAACCGAGTTCCAGTGCAAGAGTCTGAGTTTCTAGCCGCACATTGAGATCCTGAAGGTAAGCCTTAGTTACAGTTATTTAATATTTCTGTAATTATTGTAATTTTACTAATGATACTGTGATTTAGTAGCGTGCTTGAGATCGGGGCGTTACAAGTCCTTCAGATATTCTACCCACCTATGTTGCCTCAAGTTGAAGTCCCTCTGAGTGAAGATATACTTCAAGTTTTGATGATCGGTGAAAACCTCAAACTATACTCCATACAGATAGTGTCACCAAAGCTTAAGGACGAACACCATACCAACCATCTCTAGATTATGGGTTGGGTAGTTCTTCTTGTGATCCTTCACCAATGGCAAGAACCATACACTACAAAACAACCACTCTAGAAGGTAGAGACAACACAGGAACCAACACCACTGGCATCACTATACACTATAAAGCCACCACTTCTAGAAGGTAGAGTCAACATAGGGACAAAAACCAAACGAGCCTTCAACTAATTGAAGCTCGCTTCACGATCCTAGATCAAACTGAACGGAAGTCCCTTCTTAGTCAACTTTGTCAAAGGAACGGCTATGGAGGAGAAATCCTTAATGAACCTCCTATAGTAGCCCGCCAAACCCAAGAAGCTTCGAATCTCTATCATTGTCTTGGGTCTCTCGCAACTACTCTCCTCCTCTTCCTTGGCTGGAACCACTCTAATGCCTTCTCTAGAAATCAAATGGCTGAGTAACATAACTTCACTCAGCTAAAACTCACACTTGGAGAACTTGGCACTCAAATGATGTTGCCTTAGAATATCCAGCATTGTCCTCAAGTGTAAGGCGTGAGTCTCCACATATGGGGAATAAACCAACACATCATCCACAAACACCACCACAAACTGGTCTAGAAAAGGGCTAAATATCCTATTCATTAGGTCCATAAATGTAGTCAATACATTGGTCAAGCTGAAAGGCATAACCATGAACTCATAACGCCTATACCATGTCCGAAAAGCAGTCTTCTGAATGTCTGAATATCGTATCCTTAACTGGTGATATCCTGACCTTAGATCAATCTTTGAAAACACAGAAGTAGACTACAGTTGGTTGAATAGGTCATCATTGTGGGGCCAAGGATACTTGTTCTTCACCGTACTCTGGTTTAGCATCTGATAGTCAATGCATAACCGAAGTGAACCATCCTTCTTGCAGATGAACAAGACAAGCACCTTCGATGGAGAAATACTAGGCCTGATAAAAACCTTGTCCAATAACTCCTACAACTAGTTCTTGAGCTCTCTTAGTTCCGCTGGTGCCATACGGTAAGGAGGCTTCGAAACAACACCAGAACCTAGAACCAACTCAATCGAGAGCTCTACTTCTCTGTAAGGTGTCATACTAGGCAAATCATTAGGGAACACGTTAGGTTATTCACAGACTACGGAGATGTTGTGAATACCCAACTCAAAAGAAGTGGAGGTAACTAGACTAGCCAGATACCCCATACAACCCTTAGCCAATGACTTGTAAGCCTTCATTGCTGAAGGACAAGCTTAGGCTCACCTCGACACGCACCTTGTATAGAGAAGTCACCATCTCTAGAAGACCCAAAATATACCCTTCTCTGATCATAGTCGATCAAAGCAAACTACTACGCCAACCAGTCCATGTCAAGTATCACATCATATTCTTGCATGTTCATAATGATAATGCTGGCATCAAACTCTCTACCATTCAACACCAAGCCGATAGACCGTAAATACTTCCAAGCTAAGCTGTACTCTCCCACCGGTGTCACTACATTGAGATGAAAGACTAGCTTAGCTGGCTTATCTACCATCTCCATCACGAAAGACTTAGAGACATAGGAAAAGGAACTTCCTAAGTCAAGCAATACCTTGGCCATCTGGCTCGTCACAAGAAAAGAATCTAAATGGCGAAGCACACCAACTAAACAACATCCACATATTAGACAGTTGTCTAGTACACAAGAGCGGTTACAATAATTACAAAGAGGCTTGTACACCACTACTCATTCTTACCGTCTACCACATCTCTCGAAGGTCCAACGTTAGGGGCCAAAATGGTGAACACTAGCCCCTTCTCTGACTGCCGCGATGCACTCCCTGCCATCTTAGGGGGATCCGAGCAGAACCTCTGAGTTTGCCCTAGCTTTCCACAGTTATAACACACCACTGGGTCCAAAGCCTTCCGTGAATGAGGACAATTAGCAGAAAAATGGCCCACCTAGCCACACTAGAAACACCGACCACCTTAGAAAGTACTAGAACCTGTCTTACTAGAGCAAGCACCATTACCACCTGCGAAAATATGCCGGTTCGTAGAAAAACCACCAGACTTCTGCTTTCTCTTCTTAGTGAGTTTGCCACTCGACAATGGGTGGCTATCATGAGGGGGTGGGAGGAGGCACAAGGAAGAAGAAAAATCTAGGTTGAACAGGGGATGACAGGTTTTTATATTTTTAGTGTGAAAATTTGCCTTGTTAAGCTGCACTTATTAAAAATGACTTTCAGATTCTTCTTCTTTCTTTCTTTCTCTTTTTTTTATTTGTTTTCTTTCTTTTTCTTTTACTTTTTTTTAAATTTTTTTGTTTTTTTTACTCAAGAGATTGAAATAACTCAAAATTATATACATTGACATAAAAGACTCAACTATGTACGTATTTACAGCAATTTTCCCCAACTTACCCAAGATACTGAGGGTTATCAAGAACCATGCCCTCACCTTCCTTTTCAGTGGGTAGTTCTAAAAACGATTTTAAATGTTGACCATTGACCTTAAAATTTTCACTATTCTTTGGATTCTCAATTTCTATAGCTCCATGGGGGTAGACCACTTTGACCAAATAAGGTCTAGTCCATCTAGACCTTAATTACCCCGGTAACTGGTGAAGCCTAGAAGTGTAAAGGAGAACCTTATGACCTAGTAAAAATGATTTCCTTAGAATTCTTTTATCATGAATGATCTTAATTCTCTCCTTAGTAATTTTGGAATTCTCATATGCTTCAATCCTTAATTCTTCAAGCTCAGCTAATTGTAATTTTCTTTTCTACTTCGCTGACTCTAAGTCTAGGTTTAATTGCTTGATAGCTCAAAATGCCTTATGTTCTAATTTGACAGGTAGATGACAACTTTTCCCAAAAACAAGCCTATAAGGTGACATGCCTAGGTTGGTCTTAAATGCAGCTCGATAGGCCCACAATGCATTATTTAATCTCTTTGACCAATCCTTTCTATTGAGTTTGACAACCTTTTCTAAAATTTGCTTGATTTGTCAGTTAGACACTTCCACTTGACCTCTAGTTTGAGGATGATAGGGAGTGGCTAGCTTGTGAGTAATGGAGTATATTTTCATTGGGGCTTCAAATGAACGATTGCAAAAAACTATACTCCTATCACTAATGATTGTTCTTGGCACACCGAACTTAGAAAAAATGTTGGACTTGAGAAATTCTATGACAACCTTGTTGTCATTGGATTTGGTCAATATAGCTTTTATCTACTTAGACACATAGTCCAATGCCAAAAGGATATACAAATATCCATGAGAGTTGGGAAATGGACCCATGAAATCAATCCCCCAAACATCAAAATTTTCCACTTCCTAAATTGGGTGTAAAGGCATCATGTTTCTTCGTGAAATCTTTCCTAACTATTGACACCCATCACAACTTTTGAAAAACTGAAATGCATCCTTAAACATAGTGGGCCAATATCCACACTGAAGTACCTTTGTAGTAGTGTTATTGGGCCGAAAATGACCTCCGTTGGCCTGATTATGGCAAAACAACAACACACTCCTAACCTTGTGGTCTGGTATGCATCTCCTAACAATTTGGTGAGGACAATACTTTAAAAGATATGGATCACCCCAATAAAAGAATTTTACTTGGGACATGAATTTATGCTTATCTTGTTTGGACCAGTCTGTAGAAGTGACACTAGTTACCAAGTAATTGACCATGTCAAAATTAATTGCTAATAACTGCTCATTAGGGAAACTATCATTGACTGGAGGGTCTTTGGATGATTTAAGATTCAATCGTGCTAAAATGATCAACTACTACATTCTCACAACCTTTCTTGTCCTTAATCTAAAGATCAAATTTCTAAAGCAAAACGATCCACCTAATTAATCGAGCTTTGGCATCTTTTTTTGCTAATAGGTGTTTCAGGGTTGCATGGTCAGTGTAGATGATGATGTAGGCTTCGATCAAGTAAGATTTAAACTTCTCTAAGGCAAAAATAATAGCTAAAATTTCTTTTTTAGTGGTGGAATAATTCAGCTGTGCATCATTCAATGTTTTACTTAAATAGTAGATCACATGTGGCAATTTGTCAATCCTTTGCCCTAGAATAGCACTAATTGCATAGTTAGATGCATCACACACGAGCTCAAAAGGTTGGATTCAATCAAGTGAGTGAGTGATAGGAGTAGAAGTCAACTCCGTCTTAAGATACTCAAATGCCTTAAAGTATTCATGAGTTAAGTCAAAAGGGACATCCTTGGACAATAGATTGGTTAAGGGCCTAGCATTTTCTTCATTTTACTTATCATAGTATCAAAACAACTATTTGTTATGTTGTAGTCGATCTTCAAAGCTAATAACTTAGACATTGTCGATAATTTTGTGTAATTCTTACAACCTGACCACAATGGCTCCTCCGCCTTTCTTAAAAACTCATAAAATACTTGGAATTCTCCATGTGGCTCTTCATTAGTGGATGTATCGAAATCAAAACCTACCATGTCCATTACCATGTCCATAATAGAATTTGTACTAACATGGGCATCATTTCCATGACAAGAAAAGGCCTCTCTATGTTTAAATCAATACCTATAGCTTTCTACGAATCCCTTCATATACAAATGCATTTTCACATTCCTTCCCATTGTTTTTTTAGTACTGCACATTTTTTACAAGGACATATAATCCTTCTATTCCTTTCCACAATACCTAGACCTTGATTATATGCAAAATCCATAGACTCCTGAACACCATATAGAAAACTCATACACACTTTTCCATTCATGAGTCGTGTATACATCTAATCATGATGAGAAAACATTTCTTTCTACAAAGAAAGAAATTATCAGATATCAAGATTGAAAAAAAAATGATGACACTTGAAAAATAAGGTAACTTAAATATCACATTACAATAGGATAATTTATGACAATTGGATAGTGGCGATCACTACATGGTAATACACCAACGAAATTAGTTTTATGGATTAGATCGCAATACTATTTAATACATGTAGTTCAAAAATAATATCATAGCCCCATTCTAAAGATCATAATTAAATTTTTGTAAATTTAGTAATTGGTAGGCCAAAATTATGAAATTACATATTTGGTGGGAATTGACGTAAATAAGAAGGCTATATTTTAATTTTAGAAATTTAAAACAAAAATAAAAATTAGGCACATACTGTTAGAAATTTTAGGCAAAAATCAATAGTAATATGATTGAATGTGAAATGATATGAACAAAAATAATATGGTAAAGGTAGAGGTGCAAATGGCCTTTGTATACTTTATTGTCCATCCCAACTTTTTGTCCTCTCTCGTCTTCTTTTCCCTTACTACCATTTTCTTATGTTCAAATGGCCTACTTCCTGTTAGTTCCATCTAGCTGTTTCTAAGTTCCAACATAGTCAAAATCTTCTTTAAATCTAATCCTCTAGTACCTTCTATTTCTTGTAAAAATTCATTATCATTATTTCATTCTATTCTCTAAGGATATTCTATAATTCAATTCTCCTTTTTTTTGGAATTTTTGGTCTAAACAATTGGACAAAAGAAAGAAGTAAATCCTAGATTGGTCTCTTTTAGGACTGTCCTATGGACAGGTACTATACAATTTGAAACATTGCCATGCTTATTTTACAATAATTGAAATAAATGTTCTTGTACCAACATGTCATCTGCCCAAAATAACATCTCCCTTGTCTCATACTTGGTCATGCTTTTTTTTTGGAACGAGGAAACTTAGGCCACAAGCAGTCCACCGAAGAGCGACCATAGCCTCTACACTGCCATGGTGTGCCACCCTATGCAGGAGCTAACCACCGTCCTGCGATTCTCCCTCCTGAAGAACCCTCACAAAGCCAACCCCTCCTGGGAAGGTAGTCTTGTCTTTCAAGATGCTACCAACTATGGGGCGTGTGTTCCACCCGCACTGGCCACCACAGGGTATGCCTCCTCACGGCGCTCTCCACACGATGCTCAAGAAAGAGTCTCATACCTCCACACCCGAGCCTTAGTACTTACAGCGACAGCAGGAGTATCTTACCTCCCTGTCATGCCATGAAACACCTCAACCCGTGGACTACAACCCTAGCTTCGAAACGACAATCGAGGAGTGTCATACCTCTAAGACTCAATGAACCTTAGCCTCAAGTATCTCGGCCCCCAACGCAAACAGAAAGCACTGAAAAACTCTTTCCAAAACAATTTTCAAATATGTACTTTCCTCTTTCCAAAACTCTCATTTTGGAAAACTTTTCAAAAACCATTAAATATCCATTAAAACTCAAGAAACACTGTGCCCAACAACGATGCGGAAACCAAAGGTTGAGAAACTACAAATAAAACACAGCCTCGACAGTTCTCTGGTCAGGCCTAGGCAAAACACCTTGGGAGTGTTTAGGTTCACAAGCACCATGATCAACCCATGACATGACCCAAGAAAACACCAACAAAAACATCCTATGAATGTCAAACCCACCAAGAAGACACCACAGCAAAGCTAACACAAACCAGAACTCCACACTCTGATGCCCAAGTGTAAGACACCTACTAGCTCGTGTCCCTCGAGAGTACAGCTAGGTCGGCTCAAACACCCAAAATAGTGTCGTTGAATACTTTACTCAATACACCACACACAAAACCACAAAAGTCCTAGACCTAGGGATACTATCATTTTCCCTAAAATCTAGTCTAAACCATCTCTGGAAAGAACCAATTATTTCTAAATCATATCATCTTCTATTCTATCCATACCCTAGATAGAATCTTGCTAATTCATTTTAGGCAAATCCTATAATCATTCTAATGATTATCCTAACTATTTATGCCATTATATTTATTATCTTTAATATTAATATAGGAAAAGGTTCAGTTAATGACATGTCCTCATTTAAGCATTTTAAGGACAACTTTTATATCTCAATATCTAATCATTAAATATATAATGACATGAGATGGTCGCACCGACACGATGGTTACAGAAGGACCGTTTATATATGCATGTGGCAAAATTAACAGGCTACAACTACCATGAGCAAGTTCTTTGTTTATTCTTGGATGACTTAGAAGTAGGGCTTTTATCATGCATGCAACGTTGAATACTATGTCCTTTACTACGTAGTTCACACACCATGACTTATACATATATATATATATATATATATGTATATATATATATATGTATATATATATAATATAATATAATATATATTAATCAACCCAACAAAACCAAGTACAGAGGTCCAGGTTTGGTTCGGTTAGGGGATCAATTCGGTTGACCAAAAAGGGAACGGTTGACCAAAATTCCCTATTCCGACATGCTGCAAATGACCAGTCGACCGAACCAAGGTGCCACATCAACACCCAAGACCTAAAAAGGCAGTCTGAATAATTTTGTTCGACCGAATCAAGGATCAAGGGGACAATCTGGACGCCCAAAACCATATGCCAAAATAATTCGGCATACCAAACTAGACAAACCCAAGGCACCCAAAAACGAGACCCAAAGTCCCAAACCTGTAAACACCCACACAAACCAAGCAAACCATATATCAAAGTGAAGATTTCGACGAGATCTTCCAAACTAGACAAGCAACACAAACTCAGCCCTCTTTCCCTCCTGCCTCCACTCTCTCTTTCTCTCACTTTCCCACGTGCGGTAGAAGAAGAAGAAGAAGAAGAGGAGGAGGAGGAAGAGGTGGGGCCCGGGGAAGAGAAAAGAAAGAAGGAAAGGAAAGAGAAAGAAGGGAAGGAAAGAAAGAAAGTCACAAGTACGAAACCAGATCACGTGACCTTCCACGTCCATGTGACTCATGCAAACCGAGATCTACCACTAGAGCACAAAGCGAACCCTCAAAGCTCCCACAGGGATCGACAGAACACTAGAACCACATCACACCAAAAAGGCCAAAAACCCATTAATCTAGGCGTAAGACACTGTGAAAGTTGCGTTTCCCACTAAACGTAGGGGACCCAGCGTCTAACGACCCAGAACTCTATTAAAATATCTAGCCAAAATACCACTTCTAAAACTAGGTCGTTACAGCCAAACCTCCTTAAAGAAATTTTGCCCCCGAAATTCTCTAGGCGAAACACTAAGGGTACCAAAATTTGGAAGTCACGAGAATGACCCAAACAAAAATACATCAATGCCACCCAAAACTCATGACCTGTAGGAGAAATCTATGCCTCACAAAGCCATTTCATCCTACTTAGGTCCAGGGTGACACCAAGGACTGAGCTCTCCTTGAGTCCGAACGCCATCGAGATCCTGGGTGAATTCCCTTTCAAGCACAAAAATCTCCACCTAGAGGCTCAAAAATAATGTCTCCCAGAGTCATGAAGCATTCAGAGCACCCTCAAAGACATGCAAACCGCAGGATTGACCAAGTGCAACTAGCTCCAGTCACGCTTCTGCTGCGCCACTCTAATGCACAACCTGATCAACAATCACCGAACTCCACACCTAGTGCTCAGCAACATCGTTTATCACCCTAGAAAACCTCCTCCAATCCAAGGTACAAGAGAAAATTTGGCTACTAAGACACAACAAAGCTCTTCACAAATCGGGAGTGCACAAACAGACTAGCCAACCATGTGCTATCTATCTCTAGGAACTACTTCCCAGATCGACACTCCACTAGATCTAGAGCACAACCTCCACTGTGGCCAACACCAATCATGTGGGTGGATAGTTCCTCTCGTGTTTCTCCCAACTGGCGAGAACCATTAAACACCACGTTGCCTTACTGCAATAGGAACTTATCTCAACCTAAAAGGATATTGGTGGACTCATCACCACTCACTGCGACAGCAACCTTGCATGTCTAGACGCAAGACCGCCAAAACACACTTAAACCACTTATTAAGTATGAAGCTCACATCAAGGATACTACAATCCAGAGTCTTGAACACAGGAACCACTACTTCCAGTGAAACAACCACACCAAAGGTAAGGACCACTTGGGAGTCAAACTCAAATGGAACTCCAAACTAAATCAACTCCCAACAAGAGCGTTCGAACCAACATGAGTTGTTCCACCTTCCTAGTGGACCTCTCCGCTGTGTCACAATCCCGAAGATACCTTTGCTAGATCATCGAGAATAGTTCACCCAAATCCAGAAATCGCCACTTGGAGGAAAACACGTGGGATCACACCCACCAGCTTGACCAGCGGTGCCACCAAATGAGATGGGCAGTCAACTCCACTTGACTCATCCCATCTCCACCGTAGAAACCCAAAAAATCCAAAAGCAAACACAGGAGAAAGAAGATCTCCACAGGTCGAATAGCACGATGCCATTCAACTTACAAGCAAACAAGAAAATCAATAACAAGATACCTAAGAGAAACAGTGGAGAGATAAATCTCCACTGCCCAAATAGCACAAAGCCATCCAAACCACAACCAACCAAGCCAACTGGGTATCCCAATAAGATATCCTAGACAACACACAACAAGCAACACACTGGGCTATGCCACTCCATGGCCGAGCCCCAACCAACATTTGCGACACAACTGCACAACAACAATGCACGACTCCACACACACCACCCCCTCAGATACCCCATCCTCAGGCAGAGCGTCTGGAAGGAACATCACAGACTTGGGGAACTCACCAGAGCCACCCTAAAACAACAACACACTCTTGGGAATCCACTGAGTCACCCAGAAACAACAACAGACAGTTAGGGACCCACCAAGTCACCTAGAGACCACGGGAAGATGGAACTCAAAGCATCCTCCACACCCACCACAAAGGCAACAACAACCACACATCTGGGAAGCCTTAAACATCACCTAGATGCGACACAGGAGGACAGAGCTGTAGGCATCCTTCCACACCGACACCAACAACAACAGATAGATGACCGATGACGACCACAGACCACTAGTAACAACAAACACCAGCAAGAACAGGCAGCAAAAAAACAGGCAAACAACAACTAACAAACAACAAGTAACAACAACCATGGTGGGTACACCAAAGGTAGAAAACTACTACACTCTACCATCCACAGCAAAACACCAAACTACCCAACACTAGGTGGTGGCTAACCCCTTTAAAGGGAAACACTTCCTGTGGTCAACAGATGGAGGTTGCCTAACCCCATTAAAGGAACAAGGCACCTCCTCAGCAAACACCCAGCCTCCATGCAAGTGTAGCACACAAAACAAACCAGTACCCACAGTAGACATGAACAACCTATAGGCAACACGACTCGTATGGCCTCACGCACCATAGGGTCTCCTACCCTACGAGCCAACATAGAGTCGTACCTAGAAGATAACCACCACCACACCCACAAGCAACACAATGCTTAACCTAGGCAAAACTCGTGGACAACACCACACCACGCTCCACAAAGTTGAGGAAATCCTAGCAAACCACTTCACACGAGCGAACGCTGCTTCACACTCCGCTCCCAACTGCTATCTCTCAAGTAGCTCCACCAAATCAACGATCACAAGAAATCCAACCACTAGGAATCCTCCCAACAAGGAGTCAACGTCCATCTCCAATCGAGAATGCAAACTGTCACTCCCTAGGTTCCGCATGGTCCTTCAACCACTAACTTCGATGAAACCAGAGCTAAAGTCAAAGACACTCCTCAACATCACAAGAAAAGAAAATCAAGGTGCAACAATGCATAATATGTAATTCTACAGAGTCACCCTACTAGACATCCCTAGGCTAATGCTCCTAGATGGATCTAAGCTCTGATACTAACTGTAACGACCCCTAAGTCGCTACCACTAAATGTACCTACAAATTTCCATTTAATTAATTCTTTTATCTTTATTATTAAACAATAATTACACTAATAATGCAGCAACGGCTAAGTACTCTCAATAGTAAAATAAAACTACTAAATAATAGAAATAAAACAAAACTAACACTCACCTAGATCCTTGTTGTGTGGCGGCATGACTCCTCCTATATGCACTAGCAACTAACAGCTACTATCTTGCAACCACCAAAACACATAAAACAAAGCACATGTGAGTGACCACTCAATGGTCACCCAGCATGCACTCCAACTATAACTCAGTAACCTATGTTGAGGGCAACCAAGCACAGGCATCACACTCGGATGCCACCAAACCAAAAGGGTAATCTACCAACGCCCAGTACACAAGCACTGGCATCCCTCTCGGATGCCGCAACACCAAATGAGGCAGTCTACTACTTCTCGGTAGGCCACATAATCACAAAACCATTTCTTTAAAATCATTCTTCACTTTTCCTTTTCAAAACAATGTGCATGCTCTTTCAAAATCATTTATGCACACTTGAGAAGGCCACTATTTCCAAGTCAAGCCCAAAAGAAACACTAAAGCACAACTACAGAGTCTCTACTCTGTACAACATGGTCCCCTCTGGACGCAAGCACAAGACCAAGCCATAGAGCCTCAACTCACAAACCACAGAGCAACCGCTCCCAAAACAATAGAGCCACCACTCCCAAAACACTACGCCTCAAAAGGTACCAAAACCACGACCTTCTCTAAGCCAAAAACCTGATTTCCTCAATCAAGACTCTACACAAAACACAAGCACAAATAGTGTGTCGAATTGCCTAGTGCCAAGCAGACAACACTGGCCACAAGCAATCCATCGAGGAGCGACCATGGTGTCTGCACTATCACGGTGTGCCACCCTATGCAGGAGCTAACCACCATCCTGCAATTCTCCCTCTTAGAGAACCCTCACAAAGCCAACCCTTGTTGGGAAGGAAGTCCTATCTCTTAGGACGCTACCAGCTATAGGGTACGCATCTCACCCGCACTAGCCACCACAGGGTATGCCTCCTCACGGTGCTCTCCATGCAGTGCTCAGGAAGGTGTCTCTTACCTCCACACCCTACAACACTTGAGCCTTAGTGCTTACAGCAACAGCAGGAGTATCATACCTCCCCATCATGCCACGAAACACCTCAACCCGCGAATCACAACCCTAGCCTTGAAATGATAGTCGAAGAGTGTCATACCTCGAAGACCCGAAGAACCTTAGCCTCAGGTATCTCGACCCCCAACGCAAACAAAAAGTACCAAAAAACTCTTTCCAAAACCATTTTCAAATTTATACTTTCTTCTTTCCAAAACTCTCTTTTTGGAAAACCTTTCCAAAAACCATTAAATATTCTTTAAAACTCAAGAAATATTATGCCCAACAACAGCATGGAAACCAAAGGTTGAGAAACTACAAACAAAACACAACCTCGACAGCTATCTTGTTAGGTCCAAGCAAAACACCTTGGGAGCGTCTAGGTTCAAGAGCACCATGCTCAACCCACGACAACAACCCAAGAAAACACCAACAAAAACGTCCTCTGAGTGTCAAACACACCGAGAAGACACCACAACAATGCAAACACAACCAAAACTCCACGCTCTAGTGCCCAAGTGTAAGATAGCTACTCGCTCGTGTCCCTCGGGAGCACAGCCAGATTTGGTCAAACACTAAACTATTTAGTGTACCACACACAAAACCATAAAAGCCCTAGACGTGGGGATACTATCATTATCCCTAAAGTCCAGTCTAAATCATCTAGGGAAAGAACCTATAATTTCTAAATCATATCATCTTTTATTCTACCCATACCCCAGGTGGAATCTTGCTAATTCATTTTAGGCAAATCCTATAATAATTCTAATGATTATCTTAACCATTTATGACATTATATTTATTATCTTTAATATTAATATATATATATATATATATATTTATTAATCAACCCAACATAACCAAGTGTAGAGGTCTAGGTCTGGTTTGGCAAACCAAACCAAAATAGTCGACCAATCCAAGAATTGGGGGACCAATTTGGCAGACCGAAAAGGGAATGGTCGACTAAAATCCCCTGATCTGGCATGTCGAAAACGACCGGTTGACCAAACCAAGGTGCCACGTCAACATCCAAGACCCAGAACGGCAGACCAAATAAGTTTGGTCGACCAAATCAGGGATCAAGGGGACATTCTAGAAGTCCAAAATGGTATGCCAAAATAATTCGACATACCAAACTAGACGAACCCAAGGCACCCAAAAACTTGACCCAAAGTCCCAAACCTGCAAACACCCACACAAACCAAGCAAACCATATATCAAAGTGAAGATCTCGATGAGATCTTCGAAACCAGACAAGCATCATAGAGATCCATGAAGCAGATCTCGAGAAATCAACAAAAAACACAAAAGAGGCACTATTCACCCCAAATCATAAATATGACCATAAATGACCCATAAATGCACAATAAATTCTATAAAATTCGCTACAAATACTAGCACACTATCATGCACATATGCTACAAATTTGGAACCAAAAGAAAATCTACGGGGTGCATACCTCCACTGAAGACGTGACGGCACGAGACGGATGACGATGCTCCTCCTCCAACCAAGAGCTGCTCCTCTCATCCACATGACGACGATGGCACGATGGTGGCTGCATGCTCCCTTCTCCAGCCATCTCCCTCTCTCTCACTCAGCCCTCTTTCCCTCCCACCTCCTCTCTCTCTTTCTCTCTCTCTTTCTCTCTCTCTCTCTCTTTCTCTCTCTCTCTCCCACGTGTGGTAGAAGTAGAAGAAGAAGAAGAAGAAGAAGAAGAGGAGGAGGAGGGGCCTAGGGAGGAGAAAAGAAAGAAAAAAAAAGATAGAACGGAAAGAGAATGAAGGGAAGGGAAGAAAGGAAGCTGCAAGCACGAAACCAGACCATGCAACCTTCCACGTCCACGTGACTCGTGCAAATCAAGATCTGCCACTAGAGCACAGAGTGAACCCTCAAAACTCCCATGAGGGCTAGCACAACACTAGAACCACACCACACCAAAAAGGCCAGAAATCCACTAATATAGGCATAAGACATCGTGAAAGTTGCGTTTCTCACTAAACGTAGGGGACCCAACGTCTAACGACCCAGAACTTAATTAAAATATCTAGCCAAACACCACTTCTAAAACTGGGTTGTTACAGATGTTAGGTATTTACACCTGATTCATTGAGTGTTTATGGTGGCAGCAAGATGCTGCTTAGAGGCAAAGGTAGAGGTAGGACTCCCACATCAAGTTCTAGTAGGGAAGAATATAGTGGATGCAGAGGAATGCAGTAGGTTAAATAGTATGATGAGAGGGATTGTCCAGTCCCTTGGTGGAGGCAACATGGATGGAACCAAGGGAGATCTATGGCTCAAGCAATTTTACCGATTGAGCACGCTAACATTCGAAGGTTGAGGCCAACAAAAAAGATGTAAGGCTTGGTTGCTAGAGATGGAAAAGATCTTGGAGGGCATGGAATGCCCAGTTGAGAAATGGGTTGGCTAGCTACCTTCTAGTTCAAGGGTAACACTGACCAATGGTGGAGAGCAACACGCTGCATGAAGTTTTCGGACTTTGATCTGTTAATGATCTCTAAGGGAGCACGCTGCATGAAGTTTCCGGACTTTGATTTTTTAATGATCTCTAAGGGAGACTTTCAGGACGTCTTCTTTGAGATGTATTTTCCGAAGTACAAGCATGACAGTAGTTGAGTACGAGGTGACCTTCATCCAACTACACAAGTTTGCACAAACATTTGATACTTAGAAGTGCAAAGCTAAGAGATTCATAGAAGGACTGAACCCAACACTCAAATCAAAGGTCCTAGGCTATCAATGCCAAACCTTGGTAGATGTAGTGGAACTGGCAGCCCAATATGAGGACGAGCGTAGGCTGTTCCTAGAAGACCATCCCATAGGAAAGGGAAAGATGTTCGCTCTATGATCCTCTACTTCTAGGATACCGAGCTTTGGAGGCTTTGAGAGCTCTGGAAAGAAACGGAAGGAGCGTTCTGAGTCAGTTGTCGGGGAAGGACACAGCTTTGCTAAAAGAAGCAACATTGGATATAGTTAGGTTGGTTTGAGTAGTGCCTCGGGGGGAGGAAGATCTTGCTTCATCTGTGGTTGGACGGGACATGTAGCATCATAGTGTACTTATCAATAACAGAACCCAAAAAACATGGTGTACTACAATAGTGGAAAGACCAGACATATTTAGTGGAGTTGTCCTAATCTGTTGAAGCTAGTTGGGGACACACCTCACCAACCAACCAAGGGACGAGTATTCTCAATAGCTGCTCCTAATGCCAGTTCTCTAGGGGATGTTGTAGAGGGTATGGAGCAGTGATGAATATGTATTAAGGATCTTTCACCCTTATGCAATTATGTATCCAGTATTATTTTCTAAGATAATTATGGTTTGTGGTTATGATGTGTGTTGATCAAGTTCTTTTTTAGTGGCTAACTGAATGGCTCGAGTGCTATTCGACTCAGGGAGCTCATTTTCTTTCATCTCTGAGTCATTTGCAGCTGAGATTGGAGATTGCGATCAATTGATGTTAAGCTACGAGATAAAGACTTCAAGACTAGTTTGATAATTATGGATATACATGAGTATGATGTAATCCTAGGTTTGGATTGGCTAGCACAACATTTAGCCATGATTGACTGTGCCAAGAAGAGAGTGTTGGCAGAATATCCATGCTAGGGATGGTTCATGGTACAAGGAGTAAGACCGAGAGAACAAAAAACGGTAATCTTGGCAATAAAGGCCTATTGCTCCCTAGCAAGAGGTTGTGTGGCATATTTGGCTAGTGTGGTAGTATCCTCATCACCAGCTCTAAGGGTACAAGATATACCAGTTGTTCGAGAGTACCCAAATGTTTTTCCAAAGTTACCTGGTATGCCACTACGCAGAGAAGTGGAGTTCTTGATTAATTTAGTTCTTGGCTCAGGCCTTATCTCATAGAACCCTTATAGAATGGCACCTGTAGAGTTGTTGGAGCTTAGGGATTAGTTGCAAGAGCTATTGGACAAAGGATTCATTAGGCCGACTGTATCACCCTAGGGAGTGTTGGTGTTGTTCATCAAGAAGAAGGATGATTCACTCTGACTATGCATAGACTACCAGATGCTGAATTAGATCACTATGAAGAACAAATATCCATTGCCTAGGATCGATGATCTCTTTGATCAATAGCAAGGAACATTAGTGTTTTCGAAGATAGACTTGAGATGAGGATATCACTAGCTCTGGATCTAGGAATCAAACGTGCATAAGACAACCTTACGGACTCGATATGACCACTATGAGTTCCTGGTCATACCATTTGGGTTGACAAATGCACTAATTGCTTTTATGGACTTAATGAACAGAGTATTCAAGCCCTACCTGGATCATTTTGTGATGGTCTTTGTTTACAATGTGCTAGTGTATTCTTTTATTGTAGAAATTCACCAGATACATTTGAGGACTGTGCTAGAGCCACTGAGATAGCACCAACTCCATGCAAAGTTCTCTAAACATGTGTTTTCGCTGGAAGGGGTCGCATATCTCGGCCACATCATCTCAGGGGAAGGTATTAATGTAGATCAAACCAAGGTGGAAGTAGCTAACAGTTGGAGCAGACCTAAGAATGTGATAGAGATCAGGAGCTTCTTGGATTTGGCTGCGTATTATCAAAGATTTTTCCAAGATCATAGTGCCTCTAACCAAATAAAGCGTAAGGAAGTCTCATTCATCTAGGATTGGCAGTGTGAAGAAAGCTTTAATGAATTAAGTGCCCGTCTGGTCACATATCTAGTTTTGATTCTATCCTCTAGAAGTAGAGGTTTCACAATATACAATGATGCTTGTGAGATAGGGTTGGGGTGCGTCTTAGTGCAACATGACAAGGTGGTAGCTTATACTTCCCGTCAGTTGAAAGACCACGAGAAGAATTACCCCACTCACGATCTAGAGATAGTTGTAGTGTTTTTTGCATTAAAGATTTGGAGGCAATACCTGTATGGCGAACAGTTTGAGGCATTCATAGATCATCGAAGCTTAAAGTATATTTTCACATAGAAGGATCTAAACCTGAGATAGTGGAAATGGGTGGAATATCACATGGACTATGACTTTAGTCTATCCTACCACCTAAGAAAAGCCAATGTGGTCACAGATGTTTTGAGTAGACATACCCAAGTTGTAGTCAGCCTAATGATCAAGGAATAGTGCATGCTGGAAAGGCTAGTTGAGTGCAGACCTCGAAGATAGTCTTAGGAATCTATTAGAGCTTGGACAGCTAATTTATCTATTCACCCAAGATTATTGGAGGTAATTGTGTCATATCAATAACTGGACCCTCTTATGTAGGAAAAATGGAGGAAGTTGGAGGTGGAAGAGGTGCCTCACTTCTCTGTTGGTGTAGACACCCCGATTTTGAGGTGACCCAGAGATGAGTATCTGCATGTTGCTTTGGGATGTGACCAACCAAACCCCAAACCCATTAGCAAGCCAAAACCCAATTAGCAAAATCTGTGAGCTGGCTAGGCGCACCTCATAAGCGCACCAAGTAGGCGCACCAACCAGGCGCAACAAGTAGGCGCACCAACCAGGAGCACATCACTAATCTGTGAGCTGGCTAGGCGCACCTCATAGGCGCACCAAGTAGGCGCACCAAGTAGGCGCACCAACCAGGCACACCAAGTAGGCGCACCAACCAGGCGCACATCACTGGCGCACCAAGCTGGCGCACAGCCACTTCGCAGGCTGCGGCTGCTAGCTTTTCATCTTCTGGCTGTTACCTTTGCAAACGAATGTGCCAAGGAATATTCGAGGCTTTTTGTTTGCAAGGCCCTTCATTTTTCATGAGTTACCCCATGTGAGAATCCCTATAAATAGAGGTCCATTTGCCACCTTGAGAATCACCCTTTTTTGGGAGAGAAATCCTGTGCTGAAATCTGAAATACAGATCTACACTGAGCAAGTTTCTTGCACGAGTTCCTCCTTCCACCCAGCAACGCATACTCGTATTCTGGAGCTTTCCCTTGCATCCCAAAGCCCCCTTGGTCCTTCCAAAGCA
>JAMKQA010014228.1:0-17816 GCA_024699735.1 Posidonia australis
AAAACACTATGTTAACAACAATTGTATGAGGAACAAAATTATGTACATGGAACTATAGTGAGTTCTTACATTCGAATCAATGCAAAGTACCATGCGTAAAAGTGTTCTTGAAGTGTGATATAATTAGACAATTTGGTTCATTGTACCATAATATAGATTCATCTGGATATTTGGGATTGGTTAGTAGCTCTAACACTTGCCTCTCTTTGTTATCTATGCTAGAAAGTATTATTGCATCTAATCCTTTGAAGTTATCATACATTTAGGAAGGATGAGATCTTTAGTTGAGGGAAATCGTTGCCTTCTACCATCTTCTTCAACGACTTACTCAAGGAGGGAAATGACAGACTTGGGCTACGCCATGACACCATAGTGACAACATTGTGATAGGGTAATGATAAGAATTGTACATTATGAATTTATATAACACAGAGAAATTCATATTAGTTTTGCTTACTTCGTATTATCCAATCAATATCCTTCCTTGGGTCTCTTCTTTGCCATTCGCTGCTTCCTACTCATTGATTTTTTGGGGGTTGTCTGCTCTGTTGGGGTTGGTCCTGCATTGCTCGAGTTGCTTGGGGTTGGTCCTACATTTACTTGGAGTTGTACAACATGTTCAACTGGAGTTGACTATGCTAGTTGCTCCTACTTCTTCTTACTCCTTTCCTATCTTCTTTTCCTTGAATCATTGAGGAGGTTGTGGTCTCCTATTCCTGTCTCAATTGTAGCTACGTGGAGACCATTAAGAATTTCTCCGATTATCATGTCAGACGTTGTGTCTTGGTGCTAGTGGTTGGGTTCTTCAACTTGAATTTTGAGACCGCGATTCACTTTAAAAGCCCTTAGGACCTTTATCTCTTTCACCAAAGTAGCTTGATCTTGCTTAAGAGCCCTTACCTCAGCTTTAAGATGAGCTATCATGTCATTTTCTTTCTTAAGTTGGACATCAAACATAGTATGTTATTCCTTGTTTGCTTTGCTATCTTAACCCATTGAGTGAGATGATCGACATGCTCTAATACTTTCAATATTGTTTCCATGTTGTTCCTAGTGCTACTCTCAGGATGTTCACCATCACCTTCAAATGGTCTTGATGTTCCATTAGAAAAAGACCAATTATCATCTTCAAGTAACACCACTACATCAGGTAATCCGTATCATTTGTTTTTTCCACTAGTGTGTGTGATCTAAAGAAATTTTACCTACATACACGGAAAGAAAACATATTACATAAGAATTTTGTATATAAATAACTTCTTTAAGTGAGTTACCTATTTTATTTACAGTAGTCATGTATAAGTCAGACAATCTCCACTTTAACTGGGAAAAGAGTTTCAATAAATTTAGCTCACAACCTTAATGATTGATGTAGGGTATATGTTTGGATATATTGGCTATTCCGATATTAAAGTGTTTAAAGAACTAAGGCTATGACATAACATATGAGAAATAAATATGATTAATATAATATATTATAACCCAATGATACCATTATGACATCAAATAAGTGAAGCCTAACAACACATAGACAATATTAGAACATCATTATGACATCAAATAAGGGAAGAAGCTTAATAACACATAGAGACCACTATGACAATTTAATAATACCACAATGATATTGCTATGACTTCAAATAAGAAGAGAAGCCTAATAGCACACATACACCACTATGACAGTTTAATGATACCACTAGGACACCACTATGATACCGCTATGACACTGCTATGACAATAAATAAGAGGAGAAGCCTTACAATACACAAATATTACTATAATCATCCAATGATATCGCTATGACACCACTATGTAACAACGTAATAAAAACTTTATGATATCAAATAACAGAAGTAATAATTACTAAAAGAATTACTGTACAACTATTAATTTAACCAAATCAAATATTTTAAATTGAGTTATAACTTTCGTTTGGCTTCAAATAATTAGAAGTAGAAAAGTTTATAAATGGTTGTTCTCTATGAAAATTCTCCAATTATAGACAAGTCAACATAATGGAAGACTTCAACAAGGATATAGAGTTGACCATTGGAAAAGAGGTATAATGTAAACAAAAACAAAATTAAAAGTTTGAAAACATCTTTGTTGTCTTTTAGTTTTCGTTGCTCCTTTTTCATGGATAGAATGTTTTGAAGTACATTCTTACAATATTTGACTTCTACAAGTTTTAGGCTATTGGAGTATCACTCCAAAATGATTGATGGAACAGGTATATAGAAGTTTAGGGATGCATCGTTTGCAATAGACAATCCCAAAAACAAATAAACGTCTACTAGATTGAACTTTATTAGAGATTTAGCAATGCAAAACCCACATTTTTTAGCATCATAATATATTGCTAGATTTTAGATGAAAGGGTTTTTTACTCGTGAGGGATCCATATCAAGAAAGGACTCAAATGAAGTCTATAAGAGAAACTCTCACTGAGTAGGTTTAAGTCTATCTATATATTTCTTTTAATAGGAAAAAGTGTAGCAAGATGGATAAAATGGTAGCTGCATGCAAGGAAGATGAAGATAATGACATAGAATAATAGAAAAATAACATACTATTGACAAAGAAAAAACAATCGACATGCCTTATTGTCTTTGGTAACCCTACTTGGCTTCTTCATCTAATTTGTGGAGAGCTGTTACTCTCAATCTCATATAATTTATTATTGCTCTCAAAAATCTATTGGCCTTTTCTTGTCGTTTCGTGTCGAGATTAGAGAAGGAAAAGAAGCTTAAGTGGTTGCAGGTAAGACAAAAGGAAGAGAAGATGAAGTAGTTGTAGGTAAAAGGAGAAGATTTTAATGGTTTGAAATGGAAAGGAAACAAAAGTATATTACCTTCTCAATCCTCAAAAGATGTATAAAAAAGGAACCATTACCTCAACGACATAACAATTAATGCATGAGAGAGGAACTTTGCTTGCACTTTACGTTACCTCCACGTCACAAGCTACATTAAAGGAGTTGATTTTGAGGTCAAAAATGACATCCGTGTATCATAGGCCTTGCAACGGATTAGGTTTGAGTTAGATTTACCTACATCTTTTTTATGGTTAGGTCTAAATCTAAACCCGTAATCTAAAATCTAGACCAAGACCCAGACCTAGACCCAAATCCTTAAAGATAATGGGTCTGGGTTCGAGTCTTGGATTTAACAGGTTTGCTTGAAAGTACATACTTTTTTACATATTTATGTTATACTTTTCATTCCATTATTGACAAATAAAGTATTTTTACACATGAATATGACATAATTCATTTAACATTTTTTTTAAGAATGTAGGTTTTTAATTGTAAATAAAAGAGTTACTCAACTTTACGTATATCATCAACTTTATTTAATATGATACCAAGATATTACTCATTTGCATTTTACTTTGTAAAAAAAATAAGGAGAGATAAAGTTAAATACTTAATAAACATATAATAATAAATTAAATGAAATAAATTTTAACTTTTAACATAAAATATAGTTAGGATTTTAACTTCTAATTATTATTATATATTTAAATATAATTATTATAATATAATTCAGATCCACAGGTCTAGTTATTTTTATCCACTAAATAAACAAGTCTACCAGATTTATGTCTGTGAATCCATGGATCTTATTTTCTAGACCTCGATCTTGATTTCATGAATCTATTAGACCCATGAATTTCAAGTAAGACTTGACTCATTGCAAGACCTAATGTATCATTTTCCTCTATAAGATGACATCACATATACATCAGAATCTTTGAAGGTGAGAGAGGAATCTACTTAAGTACACCGTTTGTCCAGATGGCACACAACACATTGTTTCATGCCTGTTGTCTCACGCAAAGCTATAAATCCTATGACTAGAAACCCGGCAACAAATGGAGCCAGATAACCCAGCCCACAGAATGCCGTCATGACCCTACATCAGACATCGTAACGTAAAACGTTCCATTACAAACCAATCCAGGCCGTTGAAGCAGTCCACCTTGCCTCTCTTTCGAAACAAATGGGCCTTCATGTGTTCGGTGTCAACGTGGCGTCCGATTTTGCACAAAAGCATCTCTTATCTCCATGGCAAAATTACAGGAACACCACTGAAAGGGCAAAAGCGCACGGTGGGGCCCCACCTGGAAAGGCCCTTCCATCCATCATAAGTGGGTCCCGGTGCCACTGCACTTTTTCTATCTATTCACCAGTTCACAACAGTGCCCCTTCCTTCTCTCTCTCTCTCTCTCTCTCTCTCGGCTCCTCTCCACCTCCGGTTTGCAGAATCTGGATATTTTCATCGTCATCTCTTAGCTCTCCCTCTCTCTCTCTCTCTTCAAGTCTTCTTCTCTCGGTCATCGATCGGAGCAGCCGTGGTGGATCTCCCTCCTCTCAAGGTAATCAGCTGCTGCCGATATCCGTTTGTTTCTTTTCTGAGAAATTGTCCTTGGTATATCCTTCAAATTGTTGTCTAAGCTTTGCTTTGCTTCTCCTTTTTTTTGCCCCCTTTTAGGTTCTTGCCCCTCCTAGATTCTGACAGCTGAAGTTACTGTTTTATGCTCATTAAGTTTTTTTTTTTTTAAATGATTCTTCTGTTTGAGTTTGTTTTAGTCTATCAGTTTGGATAAGGATAAGGTAGTCGTTTGGGGGTTTTCTTCCTCTTTGAAACATTCATATTTTTTTGTTCTTCTTACATTTCTGTTGAAATTTTTTATTAATGTCGATTTTTTCAGGATCTGTTGGAAATAGCTGGGCTTTTGGAGTGTGGGTTATATAGTCTGATTGAAGGTATTTTTTTTACTAAGACGCGTTTAGAGTTTTTATTTTGTTTATTCTCATAGATTTCAGGAATATGCTAACTTTGAATAACCAAAATGGAATATAAGGAATTTATTAATTTATTTGAAAAAAAAAAGGGTCCAGATAACAGATTATAGGTTGGTTCTCTTCTCTTGTCTAGTCTCTCTGATATGCGTATCGAGGAATGGATGCAGCACATTTGTTATAATACTTACTCCCTTGCAATGATATATTTGCCTTTTGTGAAC
The DNA here is from genome assembly GCA_024699735.1 of Posidonia australis. Lineage (NCBI taxonomy): Eukaryota > Viridiplantae > Streptophyta > Magnoliopsida > Alismatales > Posidoniaceae > Posidonia > Posidonia australis. The sequence continues at coordinate 5,028 of JAMKQA010014228.1, forward strand.
ATGACCTTGCATTTTTATTCACTAGTGAATAGCACATGCAATATTGCATGTGATTTAAAACTAAAATTCAAAGATTTTAAATAATATCTTTTGAAATAAAAAGGTCAGAGGAAAAAAGAAAGAGAGAGATTGTGTATGGAAATAGGTTGAGTTAGTTATATCATGCAACCTTTTGTGGAAAAGAAAATCGATCATGTAAGTACCAAAATATGCTTTTATTTTTATCTTAAATTCAAAATAAATAGTCCAATGACATGGATAGAATTGGAATCCTAATGGCAGTAGTTGTGTCGGTCCATGAGGTACTGCTTCCATTAATATATAGTATAAAATTCCTCGAATCCTGCCAATCTTTGACTGTGGGCATGTGTATGAATGGATGGCTTCATAAATGCATCGTAGAGCTTCCACATTGTTTGCAAATTTTAAAATAAGAGAGAATGTGAGACCTTAAGGTGAACTAGAAAAACTAAAAATATAGAAGGAAAATTTATTAATTGTTGGGAGAAGAGATGAATATTAGCACACAATCACGACTTATCAACAAGGAATAGACATGTTGAGCAAATGCTGATGGATCCTCTTTTTCTTTGACTTGTAGAGATGCTGATTTAGGTGTTCAGAACGTGTCTTAGAGGTGTCCAAGATGTGTCAGAATGTCGAAATGTCTAATACATTTCAGATACAAAGCAACACATTTATCTGTAAGTTTCCATGCTTCATTGACTACATCCCTCATTGATCAGTGAACATAGCAGTTGTGAACTACACAAAACTTAGCACTACTTGTTTTGAAACAATTTATGTTTATGGTTAGTGGAGAATACAAAAATCATTTGAGTTGTAGAAGCGTTGACCTGAAGAGGAAGAATAGAGAAAAGAGAGAAAATGAAGTAGATGAAGAAGAAGTGGAAGAGGAAGAAGTAGAAGGAGATGAAAGCAAAGAAGAGGAAGGAGAAAGATGATAATAAAGAAGGAGAATAAGAATAACAGATAGGAAATTAACCAACTAATTAATAATTATTTGAAATCATCAAAACTGAACAATGCATTGTTATGAAGTGAGGCATGACCAAGTCTAACCCCAATTGGAATAGAACCAATAATTCTAAATGAAAACATATCTAAAATTAACTGAATTAGCAATCTAAATAGCCCTAGTAGTTCTCTAACCAAATCCTCATATGATCTCCATCTCTGTTACCCAACAACTAATGAGTGGTAATGACTACTTCCTCCTTAAAAAGTTTGCAACTCTTTGGTCAAGTGATAAAGCCTCCTTATGATTATACAAGAGGTATTGAGTTGGAATCCAATGGACGTCATCATACGAGCTTTAATAAAAAATTTCCTTAAATTGTATTACACGAAGATAATCAACTGGTCATAACAGCCAAAAAATGTTGTGCCGAACTCAATACAAAGAGAAAATCAATTTGGTCTGTGTTGAAGATTGGTCTCTTTGAATGTACTAACATGATCTTTCTAAGAGAAAATGGTTGGGTGGTCATAACTTCTCCCTCTATTAGAGGAAATAATCTCTCCCTCCATAATACTACTTGAATTTAAATGTAAGCAACCATCACTGATTTAATATCAGAAGCGAGGCATTCTTAGGTGCAACACCATCGCTAAATTTCATGGAGGACATATCACAGGAAGTTAAAAGGATATTTCACAACTGCACAAGAATTGGGCAGAGGATCAGGTTAAACGTGTTATTATCTGGTAAATCCCTATCATGTACACATGAAAAAATCATGAATTACATAAATCACTTGCCACATAACATGAATTGGGTTCCCAAATATTAATTCCGTTCCTAGGGGTCACATGTGATTGTAAACGACACTTACATTGTGCTGGAGTGCAATTTTAATATGAAAGTCATATCTCTATAACTCTAGGAACGAGAGCTATAAAAAGCTTCCATGTACATGAACATAGAACCTTCACATTTCATTTATCATCAAAGATTTCAATCATTGGGTGGTTTTAATTCTTCTGATGCATCAAAAGTTACATGAACATGGTATGTGGACATTACATTAGTTGGGAAGTTAGGGTGTTTTTAACACCATTTCATGCAAAAACTTTATATTTTATTAAATAAACAATACTTTTGTTCTTTTATGATTATTGTTGTATTTAAAAAATAAAACTTAAAGATACAAAGATTTTCTCTTTATTTATTTATTGCTAATCATTATTTCATTCTATAGAATGTAGCATGGATCCCCAAAATTTCTATTACTTGTTATATTCTCCTTGTTGTATTTTTTGAGTTACTAGCATGAATTTAAATGTCGATTGTGTTGGACTTCTTTTTGTGAACTAAATTAACATCATATTGATTTTGATGATAATAAAACATATTTGTGTGTTAATCTTTCTTAATAGATCAAGACAGAGTTCTTATAAACCTTAGTAAAAGAAGGTGAAATGGACTACAAAGAGTTTACAGGGCAATTCAAGTCAATCTTAAGTTGAAACAAATTGAAGATAGAAGATCAAGTGTATTATAAAATCAAGATTCATGTAAATGTAATTTTCATGCATTTAAAAACTTGTAATAATCACTTAAATACTCTAAAAATCCTAAGAAAATAGTCAAGCCCTAAACCAAGGTCAAGTACATTGAAAAAATAAAGATATTAGTTACAGGGCACATGTTGGCCTATCGAATCATTTCACTCATTGAGAATCAATTTGACATATTGAAAAATGTTCAATCTACCAAATTACCTATCTGTTGTGAACAAATGTGAGTCATTTAGTCTATCGAATTGCCTATGGTTGTCCACAACTGATGAGCAATTTAGTAGACTAAAAATTTTTCGGTGTGTCGAATTAGCTCATGTAAAGATCTTAAGGTTTCTCTAGAGGAGGTGAATAGAGCATTATAGATAATTAATAATTTAAAAATTTATTTAACAAACACAAATAGATAATAATAGAAATGAGAGTTGAAGATTAAACTATAAACATACAAAGAAAGAGATAAGGAAAATTGTGAATAAGAGAAGCTTATAGTGGTTTGGCCTTGTCGGTTTAATTTACTCCTCAAGAATCCTTTAAAAATTTCTTATTCCGATCTTGATTTCAGACTAAGATTCTACCATTACACTCCTTAACAAAACTTTCGCCAATTTTCTGCCAAAATCATAGTTTTGCTCCTTATAGTTCGAGAAGTAAGTAGGATTTGATAAAAATGTAATACACTTTGAAGTATACGACAAATCTCCTGAACACTAAGTGAGTAAGGTAAGGTTAAGAATGGAAATGGAACCTTTCTTGCTAAGTTTGAAGAAAGGACTGAAAAATACTTGAAAAATTCTTCTCAAATGGTAGCTTTTGAAGTGGTTGTACTAGGGATGCTTATTTGTATCAAAAGGAATGGGCATATATAAGTGAGATGGATGGCAAAGTTAGATTTAACAGTCATATTGATCTCCCAACGGTTAGTCATTTGGTCTATCAAATTGTTTACAATTGAAGTTTGTGTACCTTAACTAGTTAAGGATGTTAAGTTTCTTTTATTGATTTTAAAATTGAAGTTAAATTATTTATATCTTTTACATCCATAGTTTGTGCTTATATTAATTATTTTACACGTTGATCAATTTTTTTAAATCTTTATAATCTTTCAATATATGCATGAATGGACAATATAAAGAGTCCTCACATCTCCAAATGATTGAATTTGATTATCATACCTTTTCAGGCTATTTTATGAATCATGTTACTTTATTGATTATTTTCATAAAATCCCCCACTTTTGGTATATTATATGAAGAATGCTTAAGATTATTATTTTTGCTACATTTGAATTCCATGCATTATCTTGCTCATGTCAAAAAGGGATGAGCATTTAACAAGACTATATATTTTTGTTCATGATAATATTAATAATGATACTTGTGGTTTATATTTTTACTTATGCTTACAATGATATATCTTTTTGCTATGCATGTTGTGTATCAATTTTTATTAAATTATTCGTTTTACACATGCTTGATATAAGGAGGAGCTTATTGAATATATGTATATCATATGGATATAAGTATTAGATATTTTATTCAATGACTACCTTATAAAAGTTAATTTTGATGATTTTCATGCTTATTGATTATCTTTTATTTTTTTGATAATGTGCCTTCTTATATTACTTTGATCTTTGAATTTACATCCTCTATTTTTTTACTTATGATAGAGAAAGGGAGAGAGATAGGTATTCCAAAGTTATTTGAACTTATCATGTTAATTTGAGTTTAGTTGATTCATACCAGAACATATTTGTGTTTAACTTGGATTATATTTTTTTGATACTCTTTTATTGTACTTATATAGTTAGGAGGAGTATTTATATTTTTGTTGACATATTTAATGCATGTTTCAAGGGAGAGCCATTTGCATAACTTTGAAATATTTATAGTTTTGTCATTATAAAAAGGAATGAGATTGTTGGCTAAATTAACTTAATTTTAATTTTGATGATAACAAAACATATTTGTGTGCTAATCCTTTTTAAGATTCATGTAAATGTAATTTTCATATATTTAGAAATTTGTAATAATATCTCAAATATTCTAAACCTTAGGAAAATAACCAAACCCAAAAATCAAGGTTAAGTATATTGAAAAAAAAAGATATTAGTTACAAGGCACATTTAGTATATCAAATTATTTCGATATATCAAAATTGGGCTTACAAGGGTTCACAAATAAGAATCAATTCGATATACTAAAAAACTTTTGGTCTACCAAATTACAGGTCAGTTGTGAATTACTGTAAGTCATTCAGTCTACTGAATTTATTTTGGTCTATCAAATGATTAACCGTTGGAGGATCAATATGACTATTAGACCTAACTTTGCTATCCACTTTACTTATATATATTTACTCCTTTTGACACAAACGAGCATCCTTAATACAAGTACTTCAAGAGTGACCATTTGAGAAGAGTGTTTCAAACATTTCCCATTCGTTTCTTCAAGTTTTGTAAGAGAGTTTCCATTTCCATTTTCAATCTTACTTTGCTTACTTAATGTATGTAAGATTTGTAGTGTGCTTCAAAGTGTATTTTATTTTTATCAAATCCTACTTATTTCTCAAGTTGTGAGGAGCAAAACCTGTGATTTTGTAGAAACTTGACGAGAGTTTTGTCAAAGAGTGTTGTAGTGGGATCTTAACGAGCAATTAAGATTGGAATAAGGAATTCTCAAGAGATTTTCGAGAAGTAGATTAAGCCAGGAAGGTCGAACATAAGTTTTTCTTGTTCTCAATTTATTTCGTCTTCTTCTTTATATGTTTGTAGTTTAATCTTCAATTCTTATTTCTATTATTATTTGCTTGTGTTTGTTAAAGAAGTTTTTAGATTGCTAATTATCTTTAATTCCTTATTCACCTCTTTCTAGAGAAATCTTAAGATCCTTACATTTTCGACAAAAATAGGAAACGTACTAGATATCGGTAGAAATATCTATGGAAACATAGTAAATTTATGGAAGTCTAGGAAAATAGTCAAAAAATTTCGAATTTCGAATTGAAGCTCTAGAATAAGTTAAAATAAGCAATAATCTACATTTAGGATTACTTAGATCTATTTGCTAAATATGTATCACATTAAAATATACTACATAAACTTAATACAAATATCCTGAAGCGTAAATAGTATCTAAAAATACTAAATAAATTTATAAATTATATTTAAAAATACTTAGTATATGTTTAAAATGAAGAATTTTCACAATATTTAATATGGAGAGAAAGTAGAGATAAGAGAATACCTAAGTGTTGAAGATGTGGAGTCTGATTGAGAACCACCTTAGAAGTTGAATATGCAGATTTGTATTTTATTCCCAACATTAAGTTAGGATGAGCAATCAACAAGAAGTCAAACAAAGGAGAGGAGAAGCAACCAGCAACATGGAGGAGGAGAAGTAACAGTTACCGGCATGAGCCTGTGTCAACCATGTGAGGTTATAAACAAGCCGTGTCGGTCGACTTGGGTCCTCCTCAGTATAAAAAATACCCTGTGTGTCGACATTTTGAACTATGGTTACCAGCTGAAAAAATAGAATATATTTTGCATGCTTGAATCATTATCACCTAGTGTAGGTGTAAATCATGAGTTTCTAGAAAAAAGCAGTACATAACTGTGCATCACCTATTTAATTAATCTTCAAAATTTTGCATAAAAGAAACACGATTTTTAAAAATTTCCTGGAAAATATTCAGGTAACGGCAATATTTCCTTAAGTTTCCCTTGTATTACAATATATATTAACATCTTTAGAAATGATGTCTCCAGTTTCTGATGATAAAATATTTGTGAATTCAATGGGCTGAAATATCGCCAGAGAAAATCCCAGGAATCCAGAGAAACTGCTCTTAATTTTCTTCCATTCCAACCAAGAAAAATGGGTGTTCTTTGTGACTTTTGTGGGGAGCAAAGGTCTATGGTGCACTGCAGATCTGATGCTGCTTGCCTATGTTTATCATGTGACCGCAATGTTCACTCTGCAAATGCACTTTCTAAGCGCCACTCACGAACCCTACTATGCGAAAGATGCAGTACACAACCTGCTGTAGTTAGGTGTATTGAGGAGAAAATTTCGCTTTGCCAAAATTGTGACTGGAACGGACATGGTCGAAACACCTCAGCTTCAGGTCATAAAAGACAGACAATCAATTGCTACTCAGGCTGTCCGTCAGCAGCAGAACTTTCTAGAATCTGGTCATTTGCATTGGAATTCCCTCCCATGGAGGATTCAAACTGTGAGCAAGCAATGGGTTTAATGAGCATCGATGAGAACCATGCTAGTAACTATTGGGGGCCTCCAGAAAATAGCAATGCAGCAGACCTTACTGGTGAAGGCAGATTGAATGATTTGGAAAATGTTGATACCTGGATTGGTTCATCTTCAATGCATGTAATGGATCCTTTTCCTTCCAGTGCAGATCAGCCAGAGGGATCTATGGATTCAACTTTGCCAAAGGTGGTATTAATTAAGAATTTTCTGAGAGAATTTTTTATACGTGTTTATATTTGATGTTTGTCTTGTCAGATTGCAATATTGCAATATTGCATTCAAAGCAAAAGCATGGCCAGTGTATGAGAAATAATGAAAGGATGTTGATATAAAAGGAATATATTCTTGTTGATATTTTAAAGTGAATATCGTAATCATATAACCAATCATCTGGTTTGCAGTCATTGCCTGGTCCATGGTATTCTGGTAAAGTTTGCTTTAGTTATTTTTTCAATTAATTCTCAACCTTCATTTCATGGAATATGTTCCCAATTATCTCAATCTTTTTAAACTATTTTGATAGGTCTCTTTATTCAGTGTAAGAAAGTATGAAAACCTATTATATTAGTGGTTGCTATAATGAAAGGCTTATTATACTCTCTTGAGTCCCTAGTGATTGTTCAAAATGAATCTATATGTGAACATATACATGAGACTAGTGAATTTTGATTAAGAGTTCCACTCAAATTTTTTTTTTGATTATGACTCGATTTGGTATTAGATTGCTCAATTCATAATTACACTATTTCAATCAGCTGCACATTTTAGAATCTTTAACTTAGATGCAAGAGAAAAATCAAAATACATGTGTTTTAAGGAACATTCTTCTATACCCGTTGCCACCTCGTAGCCTCTTCTTTATTGGTGGCAAGGTTCTAAATTTTGATTTTGTGTTGGACTATGGTCCAAAGAAAATAGGAAATATATCAAACATTGGTGGAAATTTTGGTGGAAATGTGGTAAATTCACCGAAGTCTACAGAAATGGTTAAAAAACTTTGAATTTTGATTTGAAACTCTAGGATAAGTTAAAGTAAGTAATGATGTACATCTAGGACTACTTAGATTTATTTTATAAGCATATATCATTTTATAAATGTTATATACACTTATTACAAACGTCTTGAAGTATAATCATACCTAAAAATGCTTATTATGTATTTATTACAAAATAGATCTTAATAAATCAAAAACCTTACTAAAATTTCCTGATTTCTTAATAGATCTTAATGTATTTTTATAGATCTTAATGTATCTTAATAGATAAAAAACCTTACAAAATAAAAACTACAAATAGCACCATCAAAGGAGGAGGAGGAGGTTCACAGGAAGAGCACCCGAGGAGGAGCAGTGCCTTGGAGAAGAGTGCCCGAGGAGTTGTTGGAGAAGAGGATGGCAGCAACAGCAGTATGAGGAGAGCACTGCAGCAGTAGTAGCCAGAGAAGAGCACGGTAGCAGCAGTAGTCGGAGGAGGAGGGAGTGAATCTGGGAATAAGTCGAGTGTATCAACCTTTACACAAGCACAAAAATTACATTATTTCGACACAACTCGTCAAAACTATTGTAGACATGAAACTTCCATCGAATTTGTGTATTTCTCAAAATACATACGTATTTTGTTTCTGTAAGTTACAAACCAGATACGTAATTAACAAACTGTGGGACATGTTTTTTTGTAGATCTTTTGTTTTAAACTAAATTGGAGGTTGTAAACAAAATTTTTTAAAGCCCATTAATCATTTTCCTTGAAAATTTAATAGATTTTTTCTGATTCTATTGAATTACATAAATCTATGGCTTCTTGCGGTGTCACTATTTATTAGGAGTCAATTTGAAATTACTCTCTAAATGTTAGTAGTTGAATAAAATTTTGATAGTATTTATAATGATGGAGAGATGGTTTTCTTCTTCTCTATTATCAATAGGGTTCTAGCTGATCAGTAGGGTTGCATTTATGATATATGATATTAAGAATGCTAATTGAACCCCTTTGTTTCACGTGCAGCTATACAGTACCTGTACGGATGATCTTGGAATATGTGGGGCTGATGACATTTATGAGAATTTCAGTATGGATGATGCTGACTTAAACTTTGGAAATTATGAAGAACTTTTTGGTTTATCTAAGAATCAGTCTGAGCAACTTTTTGATGATGTTGGAATTGATAGTCTATTTGAAACAAAGAACACATCTGATGCCAATTCAAATTGTCAGGATGAACTTGCTGAGGTACACCGCCTAATATTATATCTGCTATCTTTTAGTTTGTTGCTGAGCTCAATTCAGATGCTTTGTTGTTTTGAATACTATGGTGCATTTTGTTACAGCTAAATATCAAAGCCTTTATTGTTTTTTTTCTAGGAGAAAGACATCACCTAGCCACTTTGTAATCTCTCCTTGAACTCTATTTTGTCAAGTTCTATCATTAGTAATGAGAGAGGTTTTCTAATTTCTATCAAGGCTGAGATGCATCATGTACTGATCTTTTGCGGTGATGGGCCTGGGTTCTCTTTGTTGAGCCATTTACAGTAGTAGTATAGAAATTCTAGTCTTCTTTTTAACTCCACATTCTTTAGAATTTGAGCCATTTACCATACCCTTAGTTTAATCCAATGAAAAGAAAATCTACTCAATCCCTGAAAGAGTAATGTTCTCTTCAATTAATATGAAGATCTGACCATGGAGAATTTAATTAATATGAAAATGGTGGGATAATTTCAATTCTACATCAAATTGACGAGCGTTCAAACATATGTAAATAAAAACCCAATTTTGAAAGTCTTGTTCCTTGCAGAAGTATTGTTCTCTTATATGTACTTATATCAGTCATGAGTGATACAATATTACAACATGGGTAAAATATTGTGTAATAGTACAAGCATTATTGAACAAAATTCTTAAGCTATCTTTTCTTCAATGCTTCCGTAAAGAAAAAAAATCCTGATGTTAATAATGGGTGAATAAAGCCATGGCCATCAGTACACATGCAGCTCTGAGGCCCACAGGTCTGAGATTTATATTAAGAGAAAGGAAGGGGGATGTGGACAGACATTAATGAACTTCCAAAATTATCCTTTAATTATTTACAAGTGAAAGTTGTCAAAATGGTATTATATTCAAGATAAATTTAAAAAAGAAACATAAGCGTAATAATCTCTTACCAAGTTAAAATCCAAATCTCTTACGATCCACTGTCAGTTTAAAATTCAAATTAGTAAACTAATTTAATCTTAAAATTAGAGATGGTAGAGGAAGTTATGTTTCTCATATTTATTAATTATCTCTTTTCTAAGACATTCAATTATTTTATGTGCATTGTGATTCATATCCGTTTTTTTGCAACTTGAAGTTTGCACGTGCATTTCACTAGTATACTTATGTATGAAGCATCCGCCCGATCTCTTGTATTGTGCATTCTCTCAGGCATCTTCAGCTGCAAAAGGGAAGGCAGCTCAGGCAGCGTGTAGTACTGGTTCTGTGATGTCAAATCCAGAAAACAAAGCTGAGACGAGCTTGTGCTTTCCAGCAAGACAAACTTGTTCCAGCTTATCTCTTGCATTTTCTGGCTTAACTGGCGAGAGTAGTGCCGGAGATTATCAAGATTGTGGTATATCATCAATGCCTCATATAGGTGAATCTGCATGGTATCCTCCTGGTCCTGAAGCTGCGTCTGTTACCAGGGATAGTGCAGTTATGCGGTACAAGGAAAAGAAGAAAATGCGCAAGTAAGCTTACAACTTCGTAATGCATAACAATCATAAGGCCTTATCTTTGTGGATAATGCATATAACCATTATCAAGCGAGTACATCTTTAGCATAAACACAGAACCATGATTGCCTTGATAAATAAAAAACAGAGAGCATAAAGTTTGCATAGATGTTCATGCATGATAATTGGTTTTATGGTCATATACTATTGAAATGCTTATACATTTTCAAATTCGATAGTACATGTTCAATTTTTATATAGCTGATTTCATATCAACACTTTGAGTTTCACAACAGATGCAGCCTGCAGAAGCATTCTCTTGAGTTCCTTTGATGCTTCTACATTCAATGCACATGCCTTGTTGTCATGACGTATATCTTGGTCATTGGAAACAATAGAGGAGATTTATGTGTTTTTACATTTTTCTGAAGTACCAACTCATTTTTTTTAAACTTATAAACAGGTTTGAGAAGAAAATTAGATACGAATCCCGCAAGGCACGGGCAGATGTCAGGCGACGTGTGAAGGGGCGATTTGTTAAGGCCGGAGAGGCTTATGATTATGACCCATTATGTCAGACAAGAAGCTGCTAGAGTGTGCAGCATTTTCTCCTGCTAGCATTTATGGTTATCTTTGTAGATACTTATTGGGAAGATTTTTATCTGGTCTGCCCTATTTTCAGGCATCACCATAGTTATCATCAATTGAGAAAAAAAATGTGGAATAAGTGATCCGTCTAAGTGCATTCTGGAACCTGTGCTGAAACCACTCAGAAATTTGAAAGAAAACAGTCAGTTTTGAATTGCCCAACATCTATGTAGTAATAATTCCGGATTTCAGTCCAGGTTCTCCTCTTGCTTTGATCAGAACGTGGACACCAATTTTATCTATTGGAAAAGGAAAGGGTTCATCAATCTTTCCTTCCATTGTAAGTACCATGTACATTACCAGTTTCAGTAAATTTTGTGTGAAAGGTCTACTTCTGTTCCTCACTGTGATGAGGAACTTGGTGACACCTGCCTTGGTGCTTGCACCGGACTGAATTATGCTCTAATGTTCATAATTACACTTTTTGTTCGACTGAAGCAAATCATGTAGAACATAAAATTGATTTGTGACCTTCGAACAGAAATCAACTTGTAGTTATATACCAATGCCTCTTGTTCATGGATGGGAAGTGTTCTGACTGACATTTTTATCATGCACTTGTCCTCTGGTACGTTAATTTGGTGCGAATTTTGTGCATTGTTTGTTTAAAAGGAAGGGTCGGGGAATAACATGTCGGAAATAACATCAGAAATAGTAGGTGTAATGGGAAATCTAAAGCAAATATGGTGAAAGTAGATTAGACTGTAAACCCTAAATTGGACGTCTAACTTTGAAAAAACATACCATCCTATACGGAATCTTGGAAATAGGACCTGATCTTGATGTCAGATCAATCACAAACTCCACTTCCCTGTGCGGTGGCATTCTAGACAACTCTTTTGGAAAAACATCGGGATATTTCCTCACCACCGGCAAGTTCTGAATCTTGACCACAGACGAAGTAGAAACTGTCACACAGGCCAAATAACCCACACTGCCTCTCGTCAAATGATGATAGGCCTTGAGAGCGGAAATCACTTTTTTGAGCTCGCCCAGTCTGATGTCCTGTACCATACACCAGTCTTGGCCTGGACACTCTGTCAGAACACTTCTCTTGGCACAATCTATCACAGTTGAATGCTGTATCAGTCAATCCATTTCCAGGATAACATCATAATCCTACATATCCATCAGGATCAAGCTGGCTAGAAAATTCCTGTCCCCCAGCCGAACATCAACTGGTCTCAAAAATTTCCACGTTAGACTGTGTTCCCCCAATGGAGTGACCCTCAACCTGGCTGGTCTAGTCTCGATCTCAGAAGCAAATGACTCGGAGACAAAAGAAAATGAACTCCCAAAGTCGAACAAGACTCGGGTCATTCGATTAGCAACAAGGAAAGATCCTATAATCAACACACCATAACCATAATCATAACATGAAATAGTGTCAATTACACATAGGATCTATTATTACAGGACAAGACTTATCAACTCAGTTGTGCTAATTCTCACATTCTACCACATCTCCAGATGGACCTGCATCTGGGGCAGTAATGGAGAACACTCTCCCCTTTATCGGCTGACGTGGTGCATCACCTGCTGGCTTAGGCTGATTGGGACAGTCCTTCTGGTAATGCCCGGACTTCCCGCAGTTGTAGCAGACTACTCTGTCCGAA
>JAMKQA010014230.1:0-10999 GCA_024699735.1 Posidonia australis
ACTAGCATGGCATGGCATATCGCCCTTGGGCGTATAGCAAGTGGCTGAAAAGCCAACATTTCATGGGTGAAATCAAGGAAGACCGATTTTATCGGGCGTGCAAGGGTGCCTAACACCTTCCTCGTGCGTAACAGGGATCCTTACCCGTATTCTGGTTTTATTCCGTAGACTTGTCCTTTTCTTTTGTTTTTTGCATGATTTTTCATGTATATGGTTTTCCTTGTCTTCCATAATAGATTAGGTGGCGACTCCATTTATTTTGCTTTTTCGACGTGATTTTGTCGTCCGATTTCACATTCATTTGGGGAATCTCCTCGCCGGCATGGTTACAGAACTGACGACTCCACTGGGGATAACCAGATCCTAGCTTCCGTTTTGATTTCGCCTTGCCTTTTATCTTGCATATTTTGCCATGCCATGTTTTTGCCATCCTTGCTTGTAGTGCCTTTCGTTTGCATTTTTGTTGCATTATGTTGCTTCTTTTCATTACATCTACTTAGCCATCATTTGCACTTAATATGTATTGTTTCATACATTCATGCACAAATGCTTGTTTATTTCCTTTCGTTGCTTGTTTATTTCCCTTCCCGCAATTGCCATGCTTAAGTAAAAATAAAGACATGTTTGCTTCCCCTTCCCTTGGTTAATGAAAATTTAACAAAATAAATATTTAATTTTAAAGCAAAGCAAGAGACAAATGACAAATTATTCTCCTTTTGGTTAATGAAAATTTAACAACCAAAATTTTAACCTTAAGGCAACTAGGGACAAATTACAACTCCCCCCCGGTTTAATAAATTTGCAAGTAAAAAATTTAATGCATCCTTTGCATACATCATATAGGGCATGCATTCTTCTCCTCTTTTAGGCTTTACCAACAGTCTGAGAAGGACATTTTCCTATTCTTTATCCTGAAGCTATGGCATGGGGTAAAAGAACGGGGTGTCCCCCCTTGTCCTGGGTCGTGTCGGTGTGATGTATAGGACACAGCCTACCGCTTTGGCGGAGGTCTAGGTTACGAAAGCACCACCCGTTCACTGTCTGGCTTCGGCTGGGATTTAGAACGGTGCCCAAAAATATTTCTAGCCTTGAGTCGGAGACCCATTCACCCATAGCTGTGCACCCAGAGTAGGCAGCCTGGTAGGACACCCCTGGTGAGAGAGTGCATACTAGAAGTATTCATCCGCATAGCATACCATCATAACCATTGCATTTTTGCTAATTAGATTTGTGCAGAGGCTTCCGACCTGTGCGGTTCCTTAGCTGGTTCCATATAGCCTAGGACCAACCATCTTTCCTTTCCTCGAGACCCCATTGATCCGGTGGAGATCTGAGTCGTTGCTTCCATATATCCTAGGACCAACCACTTATCCTTTTCCCGGGACTCCTCCAATCCGGAGGTGATCCGAGTCGTTGGTTCCTTATAACCTAGGACCATCCATCTATCCTTTCCTCGATACTCCACTGATCCGGAGGTGATTCGAGTCATTGGTTCCATATTGAGTAGGACCAACCATTTATCCTATCCTAGAGACACCTCTGATCTGGAGGTGATCCAAGTCGTTGGTTCCATATAGCCTAGGACCAACCATCCTTCCTTTCCGCGAGACCCCTCCGATCCGAAGGTGATCTGAGTCGTTGGTTCCTTATAGCCGAGGACCAACCATCTATCCTATCCTCGTGACACCTCTGATCCGGAGGTGATTCGAGACATTGGTTTCATATGGCCATGGACCAACCATCTATCCTTTCCTCGAGACGCCTCCGATCCGAAGGTGATCTGAGTCGTTGGTTCCCTATAGCCTAGGACCATCCATTTAACCTTTTCTCGAGACTCCTCTGATCCGAAGGTGATCCGAGTCATTGGTTCCTTATAGCCTAGGACCAACTATCCATCCGTTTCACGAGACTCCTCTGATCTGGAGGAGATTTGAGCCGTTGGTTCCTTATAGCCTAGGACCAACCATCCATTCTTTTCTCGAAACTCCTCTGATACGGAGGTGATCCGAGTCGTTGGTTCCTTCTAACCTAGGACCAACCATCTTTCCTTTTCTCGAGACTCCTCTGATCTGGAGGTGATCCGAGTCGTTCTTTCCTTATAGCCTAGGACCAGACATCTTTCCTTTCCTGGAGACCCCTCGGATCTGGAGGTTATCCGAGTCGTTGGTTCCATATAGCCTAGGACCAACCATTTATCCTTTTCTCGAGACTCCTCTGATCTGGAGGTGATCCGAGTCTTGTGTTCCTTATAGCCTAGGACCAACCATCGATCCTTCCCTCGAGACTCCTCTGATCCAGAGGTGATCCGAGGCATTGGTTCCATATAGCCTAGGACCAACCATCAATCCTTTCCTCGAGCCACCTCTGATCCGGAGGTGAGCCGAGTCGTTGGTTCCTTATTACCTAGGACCAACCATCTATCCTTTCCTCGAGACTCCTCTGATCTGGAGGTGATCCGAGTCGTTCGTTCCTTATAGCCTAGGACCAACCATCCATCCTTTCCTCAAGGCCCCTTTGATCTGGAGGAGAACTGAGTCGTTGGTCCATTATATCCATGGACCAACCCCTTATCCTTTTCTCGGGACTCCTCTGATCCGGAGGTGATCTGAGTGGTTGGTTCCTTAAAGCCTAGGACCAACCATCTATCCTTTTCTCGAGACCCCTCTGAACTGGTGGTGATCCAAGTCGCTGGTTCCTTATAGCCTTGGACCAACCATCTTTCCTTTCCACGAGACCCCTCTGATCCGGAGGAGATCTGAGTCGTTGGTTCCTTATATCCTCGGACCAACCACTTATCCTTTTCTCGGGACTCCTCTGATCCGGAGGTGATTCGAGTTGTTTGTTCCATATAGCCTAGGGCCCACCATCTATCCATTTCTCGAGACCTCTCTGATCCGGTGGTGATCCGAGTCGCTGGTTCCATATAGCCTAGGACCAACCATCTTTCCTTTCCTCGAGACCCCCTTGATCCGGAGGAGATCTGAGTCGTTGGTTCCTTATATCCTAGGACCAACCACTTATCCTTTTCCCGGGACTCCTCCGATCCGGAGGTGATCCGAGTCGTTGGTTCCTTATAACCTAGGACCATCCATCTATCCTTTCCTCGATACTCCACTGATCTGGAGGTGATTCGAGTCGTTGTTTCCATATAGCCTACGATCAACCATGTTTCCTTTCCTCGAGAACACTCCGATCCAGAGGTGATCTGAGTTGTTGGTTCCATATAGCTCAGGACCAACCATCTATCGCTTCCTCGAGACGCCTCCGATCCAAAGGTGATCTGAGTCGTTGGTTCCTTATAGCCTAGGACCATCCATTTAACCTTTTCTCGAGACTCATCTGATCCGCAGGTGATCCGAGTCATTGGTTCCTTATAGCCTAGGACCAACTATCCATCCTTTTCACGATACTCCTCTGATCTGGAGGAGATTTGAGTCGTTGGTTCCTTATAGCCTAGGACCAACCATCCATCCATTTCTCGAAACTCCTCTTATCCGGAGGTGATCCGAGTCGTTGGTTCCTAAAAACCTAGGGCCAACCATCTTTCCTTTTCTCGAGACTCCTCTGATCCGATGGTGATCCGAGTCGTTGGTTCCTTATAACCTAGGACCAACCAACAATCCTTTCCTCGAGTCGCCTTTGATTCTGAGGAGATCCGAGTCGTTCTTTCCTTATAGCCTAGGACCAGACATCTTTCCTTTCCTAGAGACCCCACTGATCTGTAGGTTATCCGAGTCGTTGGATCCTTATAGCATAGGACCAACCATTTATCCGTTTCTCGAGACTCCTCTGATCCGGAGGTTATCCGAGTCATTGGTTCCATATAGCCTAGGACCAACCATCTATCCTTTCCTCGAGCCAGCTTTGATCCGGAGGTGAGCCGAGGCGTTGGTTCCATATAGCCTAGGACCAACCATCTATCCTTTCCTCGAGACACCTCTGATCAGGAGGTGATCCGAGTCATTGGTTCCTTGTAGCCTAGGACCAGCCATCCATCCTTTCCTCGAGACACCTCTGATCCGGAGGTGATCCGAGAACCCTCTGATCCGCTGGTGATCTGAGTCGTTGGTTCCTTATAGCCTAGGACCAACCATCCATCCTTTTCTCGAGACTCCACCGATCCGAAGGTGATCCGAGTCGTAGGTTCCATATAGCCTAGGACCAACCATTTAACCGTTTCTCGAGATTCCTCTGATCCGAAGGTGATCCGAGTCTAGGTTCCTTATAGCGTAGGACCAACCATCCATCCTTTTCTCGAGACTCCTCTGATCCATAGGAGATCCGAGTCGTTGGTTCCTTATAGCCTAGGACCAACCATCTATCCTTTCTTCGAGATTCCTCTGATCTGGAGGTGATCCGAGTCGTTGGTTCCTTATGGCCTAGGACCAACCATCTATCCATTCCTCGAGACGACTCCGATCCGGAGGTGATCCGAGTCGTTGGTTCCATATAGCCTAGGACCAACCATTTAACCTTTTCTCGTGACTCCTCTGATCCATAGGTGATCCGAGTAGTTGGTTTCTTATTGCCTAGGACCAACCATCCATCCTTTCCTCGAGACTCCTCTGATCCGGTGGTGATCCGAGTCGTTGGTTGTTTATAGCCTAGGACCAACCATCTTTCCTATCCTCGAAACTCCTCTGATCCGGAGGAGATCTGAGTCATTGGTTCCTTATAGCCTAGGACCAACCATCCATCCCTTTCTCGAAACTCCTCCGATCCGGAGGTGATCCGAGTCATTGGTTCCTTATAGCCCAGGACAATCCATCTATCCTTTCATCGATACTCCACTGATCCGGAGGTCATTTGAGTCGTTGGTTCCTTATTGACAAGGACCAACCATCTGTCCTTTCTTCGAGACACCTGTAATCCGGAGGTGATCCGAGACGTTGGTTCCATATAGCCTAGGACCAACCATCATTCCTTTCCTCGAGACCCCTCCTATCCGGAGATGATCCGAGTCGTTGGTTCATTATAGCCCAGGTCCAACCATCTATCTTTTCCTCGTGACACCTCTGACCCGGAGGTGATCCGAGTCGTTGGTTCCTTATGGCCTTGCAACAACCATATATCCTTTCCTCGAGACGCCTCCGATCCGGAGGAGATCTGAGTCATTGGTTCATTATAGCCTAGGACCAACCATCCATCCTTTTCACGAGACTCCTCTGATCTGGAGGAGATTTGAGTCGTTGGTTCCTTATAGCCTAGGACCAACAATCCATCCGTTTCTCGAGACTCCTCTGATCCGGAGGACATCCAAGACGTTGGTTCCTTGTAGCCTTGGACCAACCATCTTTCCTTTTCTCGAGACTCCTCTGATCTGGAGGAGATCCGAGTCGTTGGTTCCCTAAAGCCGAGAACCAACCATCAATCCTTTCCTCGAGTCCCCTCTGATCTGGAGGTGATCCGAGTCATTCTTTCCTTATAGCCTAGGACCAAACATCTTTCCTTTCCTGGAGACCCCTTTGATCTGGATGTGATCCGAGTCGTTGGTTCCTTATAGCCTAGGACCAACCATTTATCATTTGCTCGAGACTCCTCTGATCTGGACGTGATCCAAGTCATTTTTCCTTATAGCCTAAGACCAACCATCTATCGTTTCCTCGAGACTCCTCTGATCCGGAGGTGATCCGAGTCATTGGTTTCATATAGCCTAGGACCAACCATCTATCCTTTCCTCGAGCTACCTCTGATCCGGAGGTGAGCCGAGTCATCGGTTCCTTATAGCCTCGGGCCAACCATCTATCCTTTCCTCGAGACTCCTCTGATCAGGAGGTGATCCGAGTCGTTGGTTCCATATAGCCTAGGACCAACCATCCATCCTTTCCTCGAGACACCTCTAATCCGGAGGTGATCCGAGACCCCTCTGATCCTCAAGTGATCTGAGTCATTGATTCCTTATAGCCTAGGACCAACCATCCATCCTTTCCTCGAGACTCCTCTAATCCGGAGGTGATCCGAGTCATTGGTTCCATATGGCCTAGGACCAACCATCTATCCTTTTCTCGAGACTCTACCGATCCGACGGTGATCCGAGTCGTAGGTTCCATATAGCCTAGGACCAACCATTTAAACTTTTCTCGAGACACCTCTGATCCGAAGGTGATCCGAGTCCTGGTTCTTTATTGCCTAGGACCAACCATCCATCCTTTTCTCGAGACTCCTCTTATCCGGAGGAGATCCGAGTCATTGGCTCCTTATAGCCTAGGACTAACCATCAATCCTTTTCTCGAGACTCCTCCGATCCGGAGGTGATCCGAGTCGTTGGTTCCTTATATCCTAGGACCAACCATCCATCCTTTCCTCGAGACTCCTCCGATCCCGAGGTGATCCGAGTCATTGGATGTTTATAGCCAAGGACCAACCATCTTTCCTTTCCTCAAGACTCCTCTGATCCAGAGGTGATCCGAGTCATTGGTTCCATATAGCCTTGGACCAACCATACATCCTTTTCTCGAAACTCCTCTGATCCGGAGGTGATCGGAGTCGTTGGTTCCTTAGAGCCTAGGACCAACCATCAATCCTTTTCTCGAGACTCCTCCGATCCGGTGGTGATCCGAGTCGTTGGTTCCTTATATCCTAGGACCAATCATGCATCCTTTCCTCGAGACTCCTCTGATCCGGAGGTGATCCGAGTCGTTTGTTCCTTATAGCCCAGGACCAACCATCTATCCTTTCCTCGGGACACCTCTGATCCGGAGGTGATCCGAGTCGTTGGTTCCAAATAGCCTCGGACCAACCATCTATCCTTCCCAGGAGACTCCTCTGATCCGGAGGTGATCCGAGTGGTTGTTTCCTTATGGCCTAGGACGAACCATCTATCCTATCCTCGAGACCCCTCTGATCCGGAGGTTATCTGAGTCGTTTGTTCCTTATAGCCTAGGACCAACCATATATCCTTTCCTCGAGACTCCTCTGATCTGGTGGTGATCCGAGTCGTTGGTTCCTTATAGCCTATGACAAAACATCTATCCTTTCCTCGAGACACTTCGGATCCGGAGGAGATACGAGTCGTTGGTTCCTTATATCCTAGGACCAACCATCTATCCTTTCCTCGAGACTCCTCTGATCTGGAGGTGATCCAAGTCGTTGGTTCCTTATAGCCTAGGACCAACAATCTATCCCTTCCTTGAGACACCTCCAATCCAGAGGTGATCCGAGACCCCTCTGATCCTCAAGTGATCTGAGTCGTTGGTTCCGTATAGCCTAGGACTAACCATCCATCCTTTCCTTGAGACGCCTCTGATCCGGAGGTGATCCGAGTCATTGGTTCCATATGGCCTAGGACGAACCATCTATCTTTTTCACGAGAATCCACCGATCCGACGGTGATCCGAGTCATAGGTTCCATATAGCCTAGGACCAACCATTTAAACTTTTCTCGAGACTCCACCGATCTGACGATAATCCGGAGGTGATCCGAGTCGTTGGTTCCTTATTGATTAGGACAAACCATCTATCCTTTCCTCGAGACTCCTCCGATCTGCAGGTGATCCGAGTCGTTGGTTCCTTATAGCCTAGGACCAACCATCTATCCTTTCCTTGAGACTCCTCCGATCCGGAGATGATCCGTGTCGTCGGTTCCTTCTGGCCTAGGACCAACAATCTAACCTTTTCTCGAGACTCCACCGATCCGAAGGTGATCCGAGTCGTTGGTTCCATATAGCCTAGGACCACCTAGTTAACCTTTTCTCGAGACTCCTCTGATCCGAAGGGGATCCGAGTCTTTGTTCCTTATAGCCTAGGACCAACCATCCATCCTTTTCCCGAGACTCCTCTTATCCGGAGGAGATCCGAGTCGTTGGTTCCTTATAGCCTTGGACCAACCATCCATCCTTTTCTCAAGACTCCTCTGATCTCGTGGTGATCTGAGTCGTTGGTTCCATATAGCCTAGGACCAACCATCTATCCTTTTCTCAAGACTCCTCTGATCTAGTGGTGATCCGTGTCGTTGGTTCCATATAGCCTAGGACCAACATTCTTTCCTTTCCTCGAGTCCCCTCTGATCCGGAGGTGATCCGAGTCGTTGGTCCCATATAGCCTAGATCCAACCATCCATCCTTTCCTCGAGACTCCTCTGATCTGGAGGTGATTCGAGTCGTTGGATCCTTATATCCAAGGACCAACCATCTATCCTTTCCTCGAGACTCCTCTGATCCACAGGTGATCCATGTCGTTGGTTCCGTATAGACTTGGACCAACAATTTATCCTTTTCTCGAGACTCCTCTGATCCAGAGGAGATCCGAGTCGTTGGTTCCTTATAGCCAAGGACCAACACACCATCCTTTCCTCGAGACACCTCTGATCAAGAGGTGATCCGAGACCCCTCTGATCCGCAAGTGATCTGAGTCGTTGGTTCCTTATAGCCTAGGACCAACCATCCATCCTTTCCTCGAGACTCCTCTGATCTGGAGGTGATCCGAGTCGTTGGTTCCATATGGCCTAGGACCAACCATCTATCCTTTTCTCGAGACACCACCTATCCGACGGTGATCCAAGTCGTAGGTTCCATATAGCCTAGGACCAACCATTTAAACTTTTCTTGAGACTCCTCTGATCCGAAGGTGATCCGTGTCTTGGTTCCTTATAGCCTAGGACAGACCATCCATCCTTTTCTCGAGACTCCACTGATCCGGAGGTGATCCGAGTCGTTGGTTCCATATAGCCTAGGACCAACCATCGATCCTTTTCTCGAGACACCACCGATCCGACAGTGATCCGAGTCGTAGGTTCCATATAGCCTAAGACCAACCATTTAAACTTTTCTCGAGACTCCTCTGATCCGTGTCTTGGTTCCATATAGCCTAGGACCAACCATCCATCCTTTTCTCGAGAATCCACTGATCCGGAGGAGATCCGAGTCGTTGGCTCCTTATAGCCTAGGACCAACCATCTATCCTTTCCACGAGACTCCTCTAATCCGGTGGTGATCCGAGTCGTTGGTTGCTAATGGCCTAGGACCAACCATCTATCCATTCTCGAGACGCCACCGATCCGGAGGTGATCCGAGTCGTTGGTTCCATATAGCCAAGGACCAACCATTTAACCATTTCACGAGACTCCTCTGATCCGTAGGTGATCCGAGTAGTTGGTTCCTAATAGCCTACGACCAACCATCCATCCTTTCCTCGAGACTCCTTTGATCCGGTGGTGATCCGAGTCATTGGTTGTTTAAAGCCTAAGACCAACCATCTTTCCTTTCCTCGAGACTCCTTTGATTCGGAGGAGATCTGAGTCGTTGGTTCCTTATAGCGTAGGACCAACCATCCATCCTTTTCTCGAAACCCCTCTGATCCGGAGGTGATCCGAGTCGTTGGTTCCTTATAGCCTAGGACCAACCATATTTCCTTTCCTCGAGACTCCTCCGATCCGGAGGTGATCCGAGTCGTTGGTTCCTTATATCCTAGGACCAATCATCCATCCTTTCCTCGAGACTCCTCTAATCCGGAGGTGATCCGAGTCGTTGGTTCCTTATAGCCTAGGACCAACCATCTATCCTCTCCTCGGGACTCCTCTGATCAGGAGGAGATCCAAGTCGTTGGTTACAAATAGCCTCGGACCAACCATCTATCCTTTCCAAGAGACTCCTCTGATCCGGAGGTGATCCGAGTGGTTGGTTCCTTATGGCCTAGGACGAACCATCTATCCTATCCTCGAGACCACTCAGATCCAGAGGTGATTCGAGTCGTTGATTCCTTTTTGCCTAGGACCAACCATCTATCCTTTCCTCGAGACTCCTCTGATCCGGAGGTGATCCGAGTCGTTGGTTCCTTATAGCCTAGGACCAATCATCCATCCTTTTCTCAAGACTCCTTCGATCCGGAGGTGATCCGAGTCGTTGGTTCCATAAAGCCTAAGACCAACCATCTTTCATTTCCTCGAGACCCCTCTGATCTGGAGGTGATCCGAGTCCTTGGTTCCTTATAGCCTAGGACCAACCATTTTTCCTTTTCTCGAGACTCCTCTGATCTGGATGAGATCCGAGTCGTTGGTTCCATATAGCCTAGGACCAACCATCCATCCTTTTCTCGAAACTCCTCTGATCGGGTGGTGATTCGAGTCGTTGGTTCCTTATATCCTAGGACGAACCATCAATCCTTTCCTCGAGACTCCTCTGATCCGTAGGTGATCCGAGTCAATGGTTCGTTATTGACTAGCACCAACCATTTATCCTTTTCTCGAGAGTCCTCTGATCCGTTGGTGATCTGAGTCGTCGGTTCCTTATAGCCTAGGTCCAACCATCCATCCTTTCCTCGAGACACCTTTGATCCGGAGGAGATCCGAGTCATTGCTAGTTTATAGCCTAGGACCAACAATCTATCCCTTCCTCGAGACTCCTCTGATCCAGATGTGATCCGAGTCGTTGGTTCCAAATAGCCTAGGACCAATCATTTATCCATTTCTCGAGACTCCTCCGATCAGGAGGTGATCCGAGTCGTTGGTTCCTTATAGCCAAGGACCAACCATCCATCCTTTTCTCGAGACTCCGCTGATCCAGACGTGATCCGAGTCGTTGGTTCCATATAGCCTAGTCCAACCATTTATCCTTTTCTCGAGACTCCTCTGATCCGAACGTGATCCGAGTCGTTGGTTCCTTATAGGGTAGAACCAACCATCCATCCTTTTCTCGAGACTCCTCTGATCCGGAGGTGACCCTAGTCGTTGGTTCCTTATAGCCTAGGACCAACCATTTATCCTTTCCTCGTGACTCCTCTGATCTGGAGGTGATTCGAGTCGTTGGTTCCATATAGACTAGGACCAACCATTTATCCTTTTCTCGAGACTCCTATGATCCGGAGGTGATCCGCGTCGTTGGTTCCTAATAGCCTAGGACCAACCATCCATCCTATCCTCGAGACTCCTCTGATCCAGAGGTCATCGGAGTCGTTGGTTCCTTATAGCCTAGGACCAACCATCTATCCTTTCCTCGAGACTCCTCTGATCTGGAGGTGATCCGAGTCGTCGGTTCCATATAGACTAGGACCAACCATTTATCCT
>JAMKQA010014251.1:0-22576 GCA_024699735.1 Posidonia australis
GGGAACAGGCGGAGAGCTACGGATACTGCAGAGGCTGACGGAGGCGGGAACAGGCGGAGGAGGCTGGAGGCACAGGCTGCCGTTTCGTCGATATTTGACGGTAAGTGTCGGTCGACCTGTGTTTTCACAGTTGATATTTCCGTCTTTCTCTTGACACTATCGACATGCACGACATGCCACCGACATTTCACGGACACACAGTAAACACAGATGTTCCTCCGAATGTCGTTTCGCCATTTTCAGATTCCGACATGTGTTGGCGAAATTTCGCCGACACATATCGATGTTACGAACCATGGCTATAATCAGGATAAAGGCATCAATTTCGATCAATTTAGTCCCAAATCTGCAAAGCTAATTTTGAGGATGAATCTTGTCCCAATCATATTTTTAAGTTAAACAAAGCATTGTATGGACTAAAGCAAGCACCTAGGACTTTGTATGAAAGATTAAGAAAACTCTTAATTGATCAAGATTTCTAATTTAGTACCATTGACACTACTTTATTCATAAAGAAGGTAAATAATGATATATTAATTATTTAAGTGTATGTTGATGATATCGTCTTTGGATCTACAAATGAAAACTTATGCAATGATTTTTCAAACATAATGCAAAAAAAATTTGAAATGAGTATGATGGAAGAATTGACACTCTTTTTAGGCTTACAAATAAAACAAACTAAGGAAGGAATATTCAGTAACCAAAAAAAATACACTAAGAAATTATTAAAGAAATTTAGTATGAAACATAGCAAAATAGCTAAGACACCTATAAGTACCTTCACCAAGTTGGAAAAATATGAGAATAGACAAAAAAGGTGGAACAAAAATAATATAGAAGAATGATTAGATCCCTTTTGTATCTAACAGTTAGTAGACCCGTTATAATGTTTAGTGTATGCTTATGTGTAAGATTTCAAACTTCACCATTGGAGTCACATATGAAAGTTGTTAATAGAATCTTGAGATATTTACAAGAATAAATTGAATATGAATTGTTTTATCATAGAAATTCTAGCTTAGATCTATTACGTTACAGCGATGTTGACTATGCAGGGTGTAGGACTGATAAAAAAAGTACTAGTAGGACTTGTCAATTCATAGGACATTTTTTAGTCTCATGATTTAACAAAAAACAAAATAATGTAACACTCCCAACAACTGAGACTGAATATATTGCAGTTGGATGTTGTTGTGCTCAAATATTATGGATGAAACAAACTTTAAAAGATTATGGTATAATATTGCCTACAACATCAATTTTTTGTGATAATACAAGTACAATTAACTTATCCAAAAATCCAGTACACTATTTTAGAACAAAATACATAAAAGTAAGACATCATTTCTTAAGAGATCATGTTCGTAAAAATAATATTAAGTTAGATTTATTCCAACTAAAGAATAAATTATACGTATCTTCATAAAACCTCTTGATGAACAACAATTTACTAAAATTAGAAGAAATTTAGATATTTACAAAATATCAAATATAATATAATTTTTTGTGAAAATAATTATTTCGATACATCGAAAATATTCAAACTATCAAAATTTACTGACTTTGTGTGCTTGGTATATTGTTTATTTTCGATCTACCGATATTCTATCAGTTTTATAAGTAGCACCTTAATTCGGTATACCATTTTTATCCGATGTACCGAAGTCCTCTAAGTCAGAATTTTGTTTGAATACTTTTCGATCTTCCAATTTCTTTGAACGGAATGTCAAAATTTACTAACTTTGTACACTCGATATACCGTTTATTTATAGTTTACCGAAAGTTCCTGTCCCAAACAAATATTATTTTATTTTTCGAACTACCGTTTGTTCCTTTAATCTACCATTTTTTTCCTAATTTGGTCTACCGATTTTGTCCAGTATACCGTTTTGTGGGACAAAATGGACTACCGAAAATTTTCGAAATGTCATTTTTGTATTTCTATATATACATAACCGAGGGTTTCTATCCCTTTTTCACCTATTTCACTCCACTGTTTGCCGAAGAGACCCTCTTTCCTTCTTCCTACACTCTCCTCCGACCTTCTGATCATGTCCTCCAGCCTTCCGATCATGTTCTTCGACACATCAAGAACTCAAAGTCTCTCCCTTCCTCACCATTCCTAGCTCCACTGTTTGCCGAAGGCCTTGAAGGATGCTAGCTCGTCCTTATCTGATGAAGTCCCAAACTAAAGACTCAACCTTGTCAATAATGAAGCTCAACATACACATCATGAGCATTATGCCAATCGTAAGGTTCTCACTCGAAGGAAGGTGATTTATGCTGAACTTGGAAAAATTGAACCTCTATTTGCCTTTCCATTTCTAGCTTCCATTAGTGACAATAAGTATTATTCACACTTAGTATTAATGTTTTATGCAAATCATATCGTTAACCATGACATATTCATCTTATCTTCTTGGCCATAATATTACATTTGATAAAAAACTGATTGGTCTACTTTTTAAGATCCTTTTTTGTGACACTGACATCACTACATTCATATATGAATTAGATTGGTCTTACACAAATATTAATAAAGCCACATCCATTAATAAAAGATCCCCTTTTAAATCTAACAAGATCAACCAATTAACCAAAGACTCAAGGATGATTGCATATATTGTAGTCGCTAACATTATGCAAAAGAAAGGTCATAATGACAAACTTAGTAAATTAACTTGCAAAGTCGTTTATGCAATCACCAAAAAAATAAGGGTAAATTAGGCTAGAATCTTCACTCACTTTATTACCCATGTAAAAACTAAACTTTTTTATGGACCATCTCTCACTTACTTATTCCAACATTGTGATGTCTCCTTGCACAATCAACCATATTTAATAGTTAAAGCCAATCCCTTAGGAACCATGACCATCACAAAAATGAAATAAGCTTTGAAAAAGTCCAAAGCCTCAAAGGATGCTCAACCCACATCTTCTAGTGCTCCTACTCCTGTTGATGATAAGACATCTGATGATGATGAAGAGTCAGGAATTAAAGATCACATCTCCTCTCTCTCTTCATATCCTTCCAAGAGCAAATGAACAAGCGCTTTAACAAGGTCAAGGAAGCCCATCAATCATCACTCGACAAAATTCAACAACTTCAGAATGATGTCAACTCGCTCTCATCTCGGTTCGATGATCACGCCATTGATTCTTACAACCACTAGGAGATGGTCCATGATCAACTATAAGAATATCATCAAGAAATGATGAAATTCCAACATCCTCAACCGCCATCAGAGACTTAATCTGTTCTTAGTCCTCATACTATTAATAGTTTAATTCTGGATGTTTATGGATACATTATTATGCCTATAGTTATGATGTATGGTTCTGGATTATGATCTATGTTTATGGTTCCTGTATAATTATGGACTATGATCTATGATCTGTGGTTCTTGTATATGATCTATGATCAATGATATAATATATTATCTATATTTATGATATGGCTTGAGTTATTTTTTAATCATATGGTTTAGAAATGAAATCCTATGTGACACATATAATGGCTACTAAGGAATGTAATCCAAACTTTATGAAATATTATCTCTATTTACGTGATAATCCTAAAATCTTGGTCTTAAATATTGTTTCCGGATTATATGGGTACAAGATATTGCTAAAGGAATTGTATACTACTGTGGATAATTTATTTGGTGTCTCTATTTATGTTGTTTTTGCTTATGACAAAAAGAAAGAGACAAATATTAGAATACATTCAAAAGAAAAACTTGAAAACGATTATTATTGATAGGGGGAGTATTCTTGATATTTTAAATTTTCAAACCATGACTAAAGATAAGGGAGAAAAATTGAAAAATATTTATGATTTTATCATCGTAAAAAAAGAGGAGATTGATGGAAAAATGATATTATCTATTTAATTTTGATAATAATAATATAGATTTCATGAATATTTTCAATCTTGTAAATAAAAGTAATCTATCAAATATCAAGATGAATGTTTCAAGGACAGACACGAAGAAACAAAACAAAGTATACAAACAAGACAAGCTTCCGAAAAACACTTCAAAGAAAATGATTAGAAGACATGAAGAAAAACAAAAGAAGGACTCAAGGGCAAAGTTGTCATTTTCAATGTATTACAAAAATTGATGTAATTTTTTATTGTCTTTCTTGATATATTTTCTAAGAGTGTAATGATCTCCCATCATAAGTCATCATCCTAGGAAGTTATACTCATAAAAATACCATTAAAAAATATAAAAAGAAAATATAGAATTAAAATCAAAAACAGAATACCAATTTTATAAGATTGCTCTTATATCAATTGTAAGATCAAATGAGTTCTCTAAAGGACATGAATAGAGAATTTTTATCTTATTATCTAATTTTAATTTTCCTTAGCAAATTACAATAGAAGGAAGATGTAATCACAGAATAAAAATAAGAGACAATGAAGAGTGCTTAATGATTTATAGTGGTTCAGTCAACTCCAGCCTAATACACTCCTCAAGTTCTCCACTTGAGATTTTCCTTTTACTTAATTACATAAATTTACAAGTAGGAATTACCTTTCCTACACCACAACCAACGATCCGTTCTCCGACGCGGAGAAGAACACAACTCAACTAGATTACAACAGTAACTTTTACAACTCTCTTGTGATCTCCCAACACTTACCAAACTTGAAAAAATTTGAATGGTAACTTAAAATGACTAGAGAGAATGCAAACGATGTGAATTTTACTCAAGACTTATCATACTAGTAGTAGAATAGCCATGAATGCTTAAGTGACCTTCTAAGGTGTCATTAGACCATAATTTATAGTGTTAAGTTCAGCCCCAATTATGTCTAACAACTATAAAAAATTTTGCCAACTAACAAAAGATTCGATACGTCGAAATTCTTTGGCCAACCGAAATCTATAATGATCGAGTAATTCAGTATGTCGAATAAATTCGATTGACCGAAAACTGTTTATCACAGTCTGTTTAAATTTTGTTAGCCGTTAACTCTACTTTTATATTCATTTTTTAATTTCGGTATACCGATAGAATTCAATATTCTGTTTTTGACATTGATTTTATATTTTTTAAGGGTATTCTTATAGATATCCCTAACTTCCTAGGATGATGACTTATTATGGGAGATCATTACACTCCTAACTTCCTAGGATAATGACTTATAGGAGTTTTATTTAAGATTGGTCTAAGAGAAATACGATTTAAAATGTAACAAGTAGTATTTACGACTTCAGCCTAAAAGTACTTTGGTAAATAATTTTCACAAAGCATGATCCTTATCATTTCTTATAAGGTTCTATTTTTCCTTTCTACAACTTCATTTTGAGGAGAAACTCTAGAAAAAGAGAAATCATGCATAAAACCATTTTCTTCACAAAAATTTTCAAAACTTTCATTTTCAAATTCTCCATCATCACTTCGAATTTTGATAATTTTCAATTCCTTTTCATTTTATATTTCCTTGCAAAACTTTCGAAATTCAGAAAATGCATCATTTTTATTTGCTAGAAATAAACCTAAGTAAATATCAAAAAATCATCAACCAATACAAATGAATATCTTTTTTCACCAAAACTTAATGTCCTATTAGGACCAAATAAATCCATATGAATGAATTCAAGAGGTTTTGTAGTGAAAACATAATCTTTAGCCTTAAATGAGGTTTTAATTTTTTTTCAAATTGACATGCATCACAAAATTTATCTTTTTTAAAATCCAATTTTTGTAAACCAACACTTTCATTCTTAAAAATTTTGGACAATCAACTCATGCTAACATGGCCAAGTCGCCTATGCCAAAGTCATTTTTCATCATTTTAGATGCAAGGCATAATTTAGGTTCATAAATTATATTTATTTTATATATATTATTTTTCCTAGACCTAATAAATAATACTTTACTTGTAAGAGAATCAATTATAAGACATTTTTTTTTATCAAAAATAACTTTATATTCCTTATCACATACTTGACTAAAACTAAGGAAATTGTATTTTAATCCTTCAACAAATAAGACATTTTCAATAGAGAAGTTATCAGAATTATCAATATGGCTAATATCGACAATTTTCCTTATAGTATTATCTCTAAATGTCACTGTTCCATCTTTCTTGGCGGTATATGAGCATAGTAAATCTATTTCCCCTGTCATATGCCTTGAGCATCCACTGTCAAGGATCCATTTAGATTTCATCCTGCATTACAAGAAGGAAGAGATGATTTTGATACCCACATCATTTTGATTCCAAATTTGTTAGATTTTGGAACCCAATTATTCCCTTTTGGGGTTTACTTTCTTTATTATTTCTTTACCACAAAAACATATTTCTCATTTGTAATAGCTTTCACAAAACCATTTTCATATGTAATTTCTTGAAATTTAGATAACCCAATTCAAGTTTATTTAAGGATAGTCGTTGGCTAGAAAAGATTTTATCTAAATTTTCCTATCCCATGGTAAATTTTGTAGTAGTTGTTAATAAATCATTGCTCTTAACTTTTAATGATGCAATGTCATCTTCTAAATTCTTAATTTTATATTTCATGTGGTCAATATCTATATTTAGTTCAATATTTTTGTTTTCTAATTTTTGATTTTCATCCAGAAGTGTCTTTCCTTCATTCATTAATGATTCATTTTGACGTGTTAATGAGATGATAGTTTGATTTAAATTCTTGTATTTGAATTTCAAGACTTTGTATTTCAGGTAAAGTTCATTAAATCTTTCAATGAGTTCATCCATAGAACACTTTTCATTAGTTTGGTATAAATCATATCCACCTTTTAGAGTCATAAAGCACATATTTGCTCTTTCCCTATCTGAAGAAGTGTCTTTATCAAAGGATGAATCACTTTCATCTTAAGTAACTTCAAGGACTTTCTTTTTAGTCTTCTTATCTTTTGTCACTTTCATCAGAAGATGAATTTATTCGACATACCGAATTGCTCGACTATAATAGATTTTGGTCGACTGAAGAATTTCGACGTACCGAATCTTCTGTTAGTTGACAAAAGATTTTATAGTCGTCAAACACAATTAGAGCTGAACTTAATACTATAAATTATGGTCTAATGACACCTTAAAAGGTCACCTAAGCATTCATAACTATTATACTACTAGTGTGACAAGTCTTGAGCAAATTTCACATCTTTTGCATTCTCCCTAGTCATTTTAAGCTACCTTCATACTACATCAAGCTTGACAAGTGTTGGGAAATCACAAGAGAGTTGTAAAAGCTATTGTTGTAATCTAGTTGAGCTGTGTTCTTCTCCGAGTGGGAGAAGTAATTCCTACTTGTAAATTTGTGCTATTAAGTAAAGGAAAAATCTCAAATGAAGAACTTAAACAATAGACTAGACCGAGGTTGACTGAACCACTATAAATCACTGAACACTCTTCATTGTCTCTTATCTTTATTCTGTGATTAAATCTTCCTTCTATTGTAATTTTCCTAAGGAAAATTAAAATTGGATAATAAGATAAAATTCTCTATTCATCCCTTCTAGAGAAGCCATTTGATCCTACAATCTAGAGATAAATGCATGAGGTGTTTCAATTTCCTATATGCCAAAACAAAGATTTCGAAGTTCTGTGACTATAGAAGGTAGTTAGGGCAAGAGAGCTTCTCAGATATGTCACTCATATGCTTAACCAAGGAATCTCGGAAGGTCATTTTGACTGAAAACTAAAGAAAAAATCCCATATATGGTCTGAAAATGATAGACTGTAAACCAAACTGCTTACCAACATGTGTGGATGGAACGTATCCACACACAATGGAGACCAAAGGCTTGAGTAAGGCTTAGAACATGGCCTAAACTATCACGATGCAACAGGAGAAGGATTGGACTACCCCTATACCGAGACTGGAGCGGACGAGAGCCTTACCAGCGGTTGACCATGTGCCGACGAAGCCTTACAAGACCGTGGCTGCCCAGGACTGCGCTAGAGAAGGCTAGCGAAGGGGCTACACTGCCCGGACGGCACTGGGAGAAGGCACGATCTACTAACCAGGGGCTGGACTAGCGAAGGAGGGCCAAAGGAAGCCTGGACAGGCTTGACGTCACCAGAGAAGGGCCTAGACTGTTTAATTCACTAGTTGTGGCGTGTGGGAAGCCCAGCTAGGACTTATGACAGGAAAAGGAGGGACTGTCGGGTGGTCTGATGGAGCCGGAAGGCTGATCCGACGAAGCACGATGCGGCAGAAAGGCTGGAAAGGGCTGATGGGTTGGAAAAGATTCTCTCCCCAAGCTCTGATACCATGATAGAATTAGAAAATAGAAGGAAAAAAGAGATTATTATTCTAGATGATGTGAGGTTACACATATATATAGGGAGATTAGATACCTTAGACTAAATAGATATCGAATAACTCGTCTAACATAAAGAGGTAATAACCCACACACGTAACTCTAACAAAAAGATTTTAAAATAATTCCAAATTCAATTTAAACTTAAAAGGCTAAGTAAATCAAATTTGAAAATTTTAAATCTCCAACAATTACGAGAAAAATTTGTTTAAAATCAAGGATATATTTGATTTAAAATAGATTTGCAATCATTTAGATTTTTGGATATTATCTTTATTTTTTTTAGCAATATCTTAAATTCAATATAAGTTATAACATTAAAATGTAATAACTCATCACAAAAGTTCATTTCTGATAAAATAAAAATAAGTAATCTCAATTATCAAGCCATCTAAATTTCAATAATTTTCCAAATTCAATTGACAATTATAATGATTTATATGATATGCATAAATATTTAAATGATAGAAAATTATAGCAATCATAATAATTATGAAAAAAAACATGATAATATTTATAAATGTCCTATATATCATGTTAAGGCTCAAGATGATGATTCTAGTCGCCTAGTCATGTGGCACCTTGAGATCTCGTCGCCAGCTCAGACAGTGACAGGTCGTGTTGCCAGCTAAACAGGCAATAGCCTAGTCTTTTACACTTTACCTTCCTGTCTTTTATCTTATTCCACAGAGATGCTTTAAAAGCTTGGAAATACTTCAGAAATTCCATGAAGTCATAAAAATATCTTTTTTTAAGGTCAAACACTCAAATCTACCACTGATTTGAGTGAAACAGGAGTGCCAGCTCTGTCACAGTAGATAACTCACACCAAAAATGTTCAAGGAGCTTAAGCCTGCCACTAATTCAAGTGTGTTAGCTCTATCATAGTTAACGTCCTTGAAACAAATAAAATAAAGAATATTTTTAAAGAAATCATAAAAAATCTAGAAAATTGGTTATAAGTCCTTAGTCATGTGATCTGAGGTATCTCAAAGGTTCTTATCTTTCATAAACTCTGGAAAATGTGAAAATTGAATATCTACAAAAACAAATGAAAATAATAATAGCAATAGTAGATGTTGTAGTAATAATAGCAGCAACAACCATAACTAATCACCTTAGCCATAAGGTAGTTACACAAGACAAGTAGGAAACAATAGTAGTCAATCACATTGACCATAAGACAGTAGCACAATAGGAAAGTTTTTTTTAACTTTAAGCTTCAAGAGTTTTTAGCAAATTTTGTAATTTCAGAAGACTATTGGACTAAAATGTAAATAACCAAATAAACCCTAATTTCACTCTTCTCCCTTTTTTTTTTATCTCTTCCACTACACCAAGCTATCAGCTTCCAATCCATGCCGCACGTATCGCACCCCATTCTCCATGGCAATCAACACCTACTCTAACTTCACGTTCTCCAACAACCGAAACCTCCTTAAAAACTTCCCACTGCTGCACTCCACGCGATGCCACCTGTCATCTTTGTCCTCCTTCTCGCTACTCCTCTCAGCGTTGATCTATAACACCCTTCCATCCTCGACCTTCACCTTCACATCCTTTCTCAAACGGGGAAGAATAGCCTTGAACATGTATGCCTCGGGAGCCTCCTTCCAATCAATGTAGGTGTCAACAAAGTTGTGGTCTCATCGATGGACTAAAAGTCGAAGAGACAACAGAAGGTGGTGGTGTCAATGGAGAAGTGGAAAGGATCTTATACGTCAAGGGAGAATAGGTCAAACACGTTATTACATCTACCAAAGAAGCTTGGGATGATCGACATCTTCTTGTAAAGAAAAAGAAACAAAACGATGACTTGGAACTAGTGATTGGGTGAATGAAGTGGTTTTTGATTTGACGAATCAAGCTTTGGACGAGACAAGAGAGGAGGAGGTTTTCCAATGGGACTGTCACAGCCAATTATAGTGTAGCGACAACGGTCCGGTGGCAACAACGGTTGTAGCTCCTTTCCCTTTTATTTTGGGTTAAACCCTAAGCTCTGATACTATGTTAAGTAAAAAGAGAAACATATATTATTTAATCATAACAAAAGATTACAATCTTCAAGAATACATACTTAACCTATAAGGAATCTAATAAATGGATAACACAAAGATCCATATAAGGATCTATTTACTCTAACAATTCTAAATGTCGATTTTCACATGAGACTGAAATTAAATAAAAATAGGTAACGTGTTGGGCATTGGTAAAAATGTTAATAGAAACACGGTAAAAATAGGAAAATTCATGGAAAAGCACTAAAAACTTTGAATTTTAATTTCAAACTCTAGTATAAGCTAAAGTAAGCAATAATACACATTTAAATATACTTAATTTCACTTTCTAAAACATACCATATTTAAATGCACCATATATGTTTAATACACACGTTTTGAAATACAAATTTGAAGTTATAAATAGACATTGAATGTATTTTCCTTAGTTTATTATATAAATGGGTTGGCCCAAGCCATTATGCCATCACAAATTAAAAGGTGAAAAAAAGTCATGTGTCGTGTTATTAGTTAGTTGTTAAATTCACAAGACATGCCCTTTTCTTCTTCGTCATGTTGGTAAAGGTAAAGTCCTAGCTCCATTGCCAATGCCCATCCTCATGGAGTGGCATGACCTTACTACATCGCCACCACCACCATCGCCATGAAGTGGAACGGTCGAGGGAGTAATAACAAGGGAGCATAGATCTATTCTGAGTCAACCATGTCAACTTATAAAAAGCTCATGTCAAACTCGACAGGTTACTATGTATTTTTTACACAATGTCGTGTGACTTGCCTAACTTAGGTGACATGGTCGATATTTTGGTCTCCACATTTGGTACATCTAGAAATATAGGAACATGTGGTGACTGCTTTTTGGAAAATCGACACATAATGACAAACTTTTTCTAATACATGTCGACATTTGGTACCATTGCAACAAATGTAGACATGTTAGTTTATCTCTGTGACAGAGTATTACGGTCCATGTGCAAAATAGTCTCAAGTAACCCCAACCATATTTCAAATAATTGCCTACAATATCACAATCATATTTAATCAAAGAAAAGTTATCATCTAGTTGAAGTGTGAAGTTAAGAAATCTGATCAATGAAAAAATTCCATTCATTTCAATGGACAAACTTCTACATCCAAGTATACTACTAAGAACCTTGAGAAGTTCGGTACGTGACTATTACTCAGTGGCAGAGCCATATTAAGGTCACCTAGGGCACATGCCTTAAGTGGAATTTTATTAAAAAAATCCCCATCCACGCTAGTGCACAACGTAGTTTATAAGAGATCGGATTAGGGATTTAGCCATTTAGGACATGAACTATACCGCCGCACGACACAGTCAAGCCACCTTCATCCGCACGACGTAGCCAAGCCATCCCCATCCATCAGTCTCCACCCTTCCCCGACGACCTGAGCCTGAGGGCCGAACGACTATAACCAGTCCTCGAAGTTCCCGAACGACTCCACCCTGCCCCATCCCCGATGGCCTAACAACTCTAACCTCAAGTCCCCAAAGGCTCGAACAACTCCGTCTATGACCCATTTGTTAGAGTTAGTAGTATATAGGTGTATTTATATGTTACTGGTTCATAGGTAAACGGGTTATTGGATATCCATTTGTCTATGGTATCTAATCTCCTATATATATATATGTAACAACACATCCTAATTAGAGATTATCTTTCTTTTTTCCCAAATTCTACCTCCACATGGTACCAGAGCACAGGAGATAACCCTAAAACACAAAAACCACCCTTCTCAACCGCCGGCCACCACCCGACGTCGTCGTCCAACCCTTCGGCGGCCCCATCCGCCGCAGTCAAACCCATTCCAGGCCTCTCCACCCGCCGACGACACCAGCAACAGCCTTCCCAGCCATCGACACCCCCAATCCAGGCCAGTAGACCCGCCGTCGGCCCCAGTCAGGCCGTTTCCAGCCACCGACGACACCTCCAAGGATCACTGACGCATGTCCAACCGTCGATGATGCCCGTTATCCTTTCTTGACCGTCTGAAAGGGCAGTCCAGCCCTTCAGTGTCGCAGTTTGCGAGTGTTGGCCATGTCCTAAGCCATTCTCAAACCTCTGAGTGTAAATCTGTGTGGATACGTCACATCCACACCATTTGGTGAGCAGTCCAGTTCCAGTTCTTGTTTGTTTAGATCTTGTAGTAGTTTCCTTTGGGTGATTATTTTTTAAGAATGGCTTCTCGAGATGCATTTGTCAAGAATATGAGTGGAACTTCTAAAAAATTATCTGACCCTAATTATATTTTGTGGTCCTAAAACATTGAGACTTTTGTATTGACACACAGAAAGTTGAAACATCTCATACATCTACCCCCTGATAAAAAATCCGATATGTATAATGATTGATTAGCTGATGATACGGCAGTTATCACATGGAAGGCTAATAGTATGGAACCAACCATGGCAAGGGGAGTCATATTGTTGAAGCCGGTCAAGAAAATATGAGATACACTTCACCTCACATACTATCATAAGAAGAATATTTCTCGTGTCTGTGAGCTATATAAGCAGTTATTCACTCTTCGTCAGGAAATCAGTCAGTCTAGGAGCACTTTACTCGGCTTCGTACTCTGATGGACGAGATTGAGGTATATCAACCCTT
The DNA here is from genome assembly GCA_024699735.1 of Posidonia australis. Taxonomy (NCBI): domain Eukaryota; kingdom Viridiplantae; phylum Streptophyta; class Magnoliopsida; order Alismatales; family Posidoniaceae; genus Posidonia; species Posidonia australis. The sequence continues at coordinate 12,959 of JAMKQA010014251.1, forward strand.
GACAGTGAATATTACGAGGCTGCAGCAGTACAGGGAGGAGTTGGCAGTTGCAGTATACCTTGCTAACCTGAATCTAGATATTAGTTCACAGATTAGGGCCAGGTGTTGGGATCTGACACTGTTCCTGACCTACAGACTATATTTGCAAAAGTTCTGCGAGTTTTTACTACCACATCTACTACAATTTCAGCCCCATCTGCTTTGACGGCTACTCAGAGTCGTAGTCATGGTGGATCTCGAGGGGGAGGACGTGGTCGAAGTGACACAGGTAGTCGTTCACGTTGTGCACATTGCGGACGGATGGGTCACAAGATTGAAAATTATTGGGATTTTGTTGGCCGACCACAGACAACAAATGTTACTACAGACTCAGCCACTGCTACAACCACTACAGAGGAGCAAACATTTACAGTATCGCAAGAGGACGATGACAGACTTCAGCAGCTAAATGTCATTGAGTCTACAGCCACGGCTACCCATGCTAGTACCACAGGTACTCGTGCACTACTTGCATCCAAAGATCCCTCGCGGATCATTGACTCAGGTACTTTCTCTCATATGTCAGGTACACGTAGTTTGTTTACTCGGTTGTCTCAGTTGTCTGATTTTCGGTCAGTGGCAATTACCGATGGTCGAACATGTTCCGTTTCAGGTGAAGGGGAAGTATAAGCCTCTTCCCAACTTCCACTTAAAAAAGTTCTTTTTGTTCCTAATTTTTCTGTGAATTTATTATCCATTAGTGCTATTACAAAACAATTGAACTGTTGTGTCACATTCTTTCCTTTCCATTGTACCTTTCAGGATTTACAGACGGAAAGGAGGATTGGTTTAAACCGTGAACGAGGAAATAGAGTGTACCAGCTGGTTCGTGATGAGATACCTCAAGGATTAGCTTCTGTAGCGTCTACTTCTGAGTCTTCCCACTTATGGCCTTATCGGTTGGATCATCCATCCCATTAGAAGCTTCAGCAAGCTCTACCTTGATGTTCTGTTCCACAGTTTAATTGTCAGTCATGTCAGTTGGGTAAGCACCACCGTGCGTCGTTTAAAAGGTTAGGTCTTATGTCGAGTACTACCGGATTTGAGTTAGTCCATTATGATGTCTGGGGTCCGTCTAAAGTATAGTCGATGCCAGGTTATAGATATTACATAGTTTTTGTGGATGATTTTTCTAGAGCATCATGGATATATTTGTTAAAAGATCGGAGTCATGTGTTTGATATACTCAAAACCTTTCTAGCTGAAATAAAAAATCATTTTGATGTTTGTCCAAAATTTCTGCACACTAATAATGCATTTGAGTTTATTCAAGCAAAAGTTACTTCATTCTGTGCTTCATTAGGTATTATACATCATACATCGTGTCCACATACTTCCCAACAAAACAGAGTTACAGAAAGGAAACATAGACACATATTAGATGTCACACGGACTCTCATGGTTCATATGAATATGCCTAAACAATTGTGGTCTGATGCTGTACTTACAGCTACCTATCTCATAAATAGGATGTCCTCTACACCTCTTGGAGGTGAAATTCCTCTACGTCGTCTAAAACCCCAATCGAGTCTGTTTAAGTTAACCCTCAGGGTCTTTGGTTGTGTTTCTTTTGTCTAAGACCTATCACCTAGACTGGACAAATTGTTTCCAAGGTCCATCAAATGTGTCTTTGTTGGGTACTTTAGGACTCAGAGAGGATATAGGTGTTTTCATCCACCCACTAGGCGATATTTTGTGTTTGCAGATGTCACATTTTTTAAGTCTGAACCCTACTATGATGAGTCCACATCACTTAGTCAGTCTATCCCGTTGCCATCAGTGGTTAAGTTACAGGATCAGAATGTTCAAAAAGTAGACACTCAGTCACCAGTAGATACTCATCCTTTGCAGGTTTATCATCTTCGTCAACGTGCTTCAGTGTCTCCCACTACTGAACCATCCTCCTCTGCAGATGCAAATCCGTTCACTAGTGCCTCAGATGTACCTATCGTCCTTCGAAAAGGTACTCGCTCTTGCACAGTCCATCCTATCTCTCATTTTATCACCTATAATTCACTTCACCCTCGATTCTGTAGTTTTGCCTTGTCTCTTGTTTCTCATACCATTCTCAGGACCTATCAGGAGAAACTATCCCTTCCTCAATGGAAGATAACTATGGATAAGGAACTCGTTGCACTTACTAGTCGTGGTACATGAGAGTTAGTGACCCACACTGTTGGAGCCAAAGTAGTCACTTGCAAATGGATTTATACGATCAAGCACAAGGCAGATGGCAGTGTAGATAGATACAAGGCACGATTGTTGCTCGTCTCAATTCCATTCGAGTTCTTCTTTCACTGGCATTGAATCACTTATGGCAGGTATGTCAATTGGATGTCAAGAATGCCTTCCTATATGGTGATCTGACAAAGCCTGTGTTGATAGAGCAACCTCTGGTTATGTTGCTCAGGGGGAGAATCATGTGTGCAGACTCAAGAAAGCGATATATGGTCTCAAACAAAGCCCCAAAGCATGGTTCGAGAAGTTCAGTCAGGTGGTTCTTATTAGTGGTTTCTAGAGATGTGCAGTGGACCATTCAGTCTTCTGTAGGAAGACAGTGACTGGGTGTGTGATCTTTGCAGTTTATGTGGATGATATATTAGTGACAGACAGTGATGTACAGGACATTACAGAGATTAAAAAGCATCTTCACACTCATTTTGTGACTAAAGACATGGGAAAGCCTCGTTATTTTCTAGGGATTGAGTTTGCTTATGCACCAAAAAAGATGACATTGTCACAGAGGAAGTACGCTATGAATCTCTTGCGGGAGACAAGTCTCTTGGGGTGCAGACCAGAGGACACACCCATTAAGCAAACACTACCATTCTAGGATAATAGTTCTAAGCTATTAGAGGATCTGGATGGTACAGGAGGCTGATAGGCAAGCTTATTTATCTAACTGTTACTTGACCTGATATTTCGTATGCAGTCAGTTCATGCATGAGCCTAGAAGAGTGCATTGGACAGGAGCGTTTCATGTTCTATCATACGTAAGGGGTGCTCTAAGAAAAGGACTGATTTATAGGAAGAATAATCACACCATGATTGAAGCTTATTCAGACTCAGTATATGTAGGTGATAGATGAGACAAGAAATCTACATCGGGTTTCTGTATCTATGTAGGAGGTAATCTAGTCACCTGAAACAGCAAGAAACAGAATGTGGTGTCTAGATCCAGTGCTGAGGCAGAGTATCGATCTATGACACAGACCGCGTGTGAAATAATATGGGTGAGGTCGCTACTGGAGTAGCTTGGGTTTTGTGTTGATGTTCCTATACCTATGCGGTGCGACAATCAAGCTGCCATCTTCATCGCAAATAATCCTATTTTTAATGAACGTACAAAGCACATTGAGGTTGATTGCCACTTCGTGAGAAATATGGTCGTGAAAGATGTTATCTCAACTCTGTGTACACAGTCCTCAGAGTAGCTGACAAACATATTCACAAAGGGATTTAGTGTTGGAGTTTTTGAGTCATTATGTGACAAACTGGACATGTTTGATATGTATGCTCCAGCTTGAAAGGGAGTATTAGAATTAGTAGTATGTGGATGTGTTTATATATTATTAGTTCATAGGTAAACGGGTTATTGAATATCCATTTGTCTAGGGTATCTAATCTCCTATATATATATATATATATATATATATATATATATGTAACAACACATCCTAATTAGGGATTATCTTTCTTTTTTCCCAAATTCTATCTCCACACCATCCTTGACGGGTCAACCCCAAATGACTCCAATCAGTCCCCAAATGACGACTCCTCTAGACTCCAGCCTCCCTTGACGCTCCCGTTGCAAGTGCCAGCCTCAGCCCAACAAGCCAATGCCCCAATAGGTGACGGCTCGTCGCCGTTCTCGACTAGTCGACCTTACTCAACCACTTGCAGCCTTGCAAGTAAGGTTGCCTAAAATCTGAATGCCTATGTTTAACATATAGCATTTTTTCTTTTTTTAGCAATTAACTAGTTGACTGTGGCACTGTGTTTAGCAATTAGTAATTAGCAATTTAGCATTTTTATTTCTTGTTTAGTTGTTTTTTAGCATATGTTAATGATTTATGATTGTGTTTAGCAATTGCATTTTTTATGTTTAGCAATTAGTATTATTGTTTCTTATTTTTTAGCATGTGTTTATGGCTTTATGTGAGTAACCATACTGGACACTATACTTTATATAGTGTCCTGTGTCATGGAAAATCCTAACTTCACCACTACTATTACTCCAGCCAGCAGAGGAGTTACGAGTTCAAATTCTAATGGGTGTACAACTTTAAAAAAAAGTACCTTGAGAAGACTTGATGTCACCAGTGTGTGACACACCCATCCAGTCACATTTGTGGGGAATTGTAAAAGCATGTAATCCAAATAATCATCTGAAACTGATCCTGAAAAATGACAGAAAATTCTCACCAAAAAACTTGTCCACCAAATATCTGAAAGAAGATCCTGAGAACCAGACTATGCAGTAGAATCAATTCAATTTTTCTAAAACTATGGACAAACAGAGTTCTCAAATTGTGAAATTCCATTGAACCATCAAAATAAGTTCCTCAGAAGGCATCTTGAAATCTTTTACTTTGAAAGGCAACATGTGACCCAGAAGCAGATTTATCCATATGATTGCTGGTTGTTGTTTTTGGTAATTATCATCCAATATTCCAATTTTTATAAGAGCCTATCACACTCAGGAGTCCAGAGAGAGAGAGAGTATTCTGCAGTTTTCTTCAGAAAAGGTGTCTATTACAAACACGGGTAAAGTTCTACACAATCAGTGTCTGTAAGTATCGAAAATCTTCCTGTGATTCATGAGTGAGATTCTTTAAGTTGATGAAATTCATGGGTGAGGTTCTTTAAATTGACAATGTATCATTGTTACACCCAATGAGAGAATCCTAAAATTCACAAGTATATCAATGTTACTCTCAATGAGAGAACATGGATGTTATATAGTATTCATTGGAGACAACAGATAAGGAAATATGTCTTTCCTTTCAGGAATAAGTAAGTTCTCAAGAAATATGCCGGCCGACTTGTCCAAATAAATATATGTAGCATGTTTTCTAATTACATAGATTGGAAAAGACTATAGAGTTAGGAAAATTATTCAAAATCTTAAAGTAATGTGCTTGCGTTAAACAGAAAATGAATGAAGATTGAAATAGATGAAATCCATGAAAGACACATTTAGGTTCTAAAATAACCAACATTTTTGCCTCTAACTTTTGTTTGTCCTCTATCTAGAATCTCTTAGCACACTTGTGTTCTACTTCTACCTCAATTCGTCAGCATGGTTTAACTTGCATCTTGGGTCCATTATTTGGCATGGTTTATGATCTTAAATTGTTTAGTTTATGTATGACTTGCTTCTTGTTAATCTAAATGTAAAGGATTATCTATCCAAATAGTAAGCCGTCAGAACATAGATGAAAAAGATAAGAGCCAGATAAATTTGATGGCAGAGAAAATTTTAACTAAATCTAATAAATGTGACAGATGTGCTTTCACCTGGAAACCCTGCAGGCAAAATAAATTCCTTCAAGGTAATTGGGAGCAATGTTAAATTTGAGGACAAATCTTCTTCAGTTATTTCATTTACCGAAGACCTGTTTCCCTCCCAAACACTTTGCAGCTGTGACTTCTTATCCAAAATATACCTATCATAATGGGAAGAAAAAGACCCTCATCAACACTAAAGTTCTTTCCCGGTAATATCATAAATGGAGTTATCTGCACATTTATGCAAGCATGCAGCATTATCCACAGAATCAACCTTGTGTCTATCATACATAGAGGAACTCAAAAAACTGTAGTTGTCAAATATATGACACAGATTTTTATTAATAATTACGTAATGCATTCTTTTGATTGTTTTTCTTCTAAAGTTAGATAGACGTGAAGATAATAACATCAAAACCAAGCTTCATTGCATATAAGACACAGATTCTTACTAATTATTTCTTAATGCATTCTTTTGATTATTTTTCTACATACATAGATGTGAAGTTAATGACATCAAAACCAAGCTTTAACATAAGAATTTTTTTTCCCTACAAAAAAAGCATATGGGTGAGAGAGATGGAGAGCAAGAGTTGACCAAAAGGTTTATTGCGACTATTGAATTACTTATTTTGTATGAACTACTTATGTTAATGAAAATGAAGAGCAAGATTATCTTCTTCTATGACTTACAACATGGGGTAGCCATCCTCCTCTCAAGTCTCAATTCTAAAAGTATATTATCTTCCACATAAGCATGTTCCATGTCATGCAATGTAAAGGAACTACCACTGAGCATTATAAGAAAAGGTCTACATGAATGTCATTATAAGCATTGAATTAGATAAGATTACACTGTTGTCATTGAATGTTGTTCGATCGATAGGAGTACATTTCAAACACAAAGAAAATGTATTTCCACTTTAAAAATCCAAAATAATTTAAAAATTCCATGAAACACGCCATTGGAATGAACTATTGCGATCATCAACTAGATTTCAACTATATTTTCAAATGGAAAAAGGCATTTACCAACATAGCATGAGCCACAAGCATACAAGTCCATTGCATGAGCAGATATACTAATAGCAAAAGATACAATGAGGCAAACTTGTTTGAAGATACTCAAGTAGAATAAATACTGATTCTCTTGTATTTTTCTTTTATTTCTCATGACATATATCGTTCTCTTCAACGACAAGGAAATAAATGACTCCTATAGCTTCCTCAAAAAACTAAACACTATGAAAATAAATAGTGAAACCCATGCTTCCAATTTTTCCCATTCAAGTTCTCGTCCAATGTTCACAACACTAGTCTAGGAAACCATACAGGTGGTATGCATAAGAATCCACACCACAGTACGTTATACGGAGTCCTACACTCACCGCATGTTTCCCACATGCCGCACATAATGCTTTGCTAGTCATTTTTCTTTCCCATATTCATTAACAGAATATCGAATACATGTTGCATTTACCTTACATAAAATAGGCGAGGCCGCTCGTGCAAATACGGTTCAATTTACAAGGTTTTGCAATCCGATACATGTAATTTACAGCTTTGATCACGGATATTACAGCATATGCTTTCAGCAAAAATACAGTGTTCCAGATGATATCCTTGCTCGGGAAAAAAAATTTGTCGTTTCCATCCTTACAATTCTAATATAGATCTAAAGTCTCCAAATTGAATTTCCATCAATAGCCAATGGCCCATCACCATTCTAATAATTTCAATTGGAAGATAAAGATGGAAAAAAGGACCCAATTCTCAACATATGAGGAGGAAGCTCTGAAACAAAGACCAGCTCATACCTCTTGGAAGACCCGTCCTTGTACCTCTCCACCACCAGCAACCTTCCATCCTCCTCCACTCCCTCTTCTGCAGCAGCATTCACGTCTTGCGACCGATGAGCAGCACCAGACTTCAAGCACCGGAGTGGTCCGAACAGATGACTCCCGTGGGCCACCACTGGGCTGGCAGCTCTACGGCCGGGAGACAACAAGAGAGAGGATGACCCGACACGTTGAGCATGGTCGACGGCGTGGTGAGGTAAATGGGTTCCCGGGGTGTGGTTGTACGATGTCATGCGAGCAGAAGAACGAGTTCCCACGCTTCTCACGCTCTCAGAGAAGTGGATGACGGTAGTGGCGCGGCTTCTATCCACGCGCAGGCCCGACCACCAATACTAGTAGACCTGGAAATTCAAGCCTGGGCCCGTCCATCCCCAATTGGTACGCGGTCTGCTCCCGCACAAATCCGATAGGGTCAAGCGTCGAGGATTTTTTTTTTTTTTTTCCCATGGCCCATTGTCCAGTAAGGTTCAATTTTGGTTCGAACACGGTCCGATTTGAATTTGAACTTGACACGAATACGATTCAGCCTGGGCCTACTTTTATGCTTCATTTCCGGTCCTATGATTCCGATCTAGGATCGAAATAAAAATATATAATTTTAATATAAATATTAATTTTTAAGTTACAATAATTATTTTATAATATATTTTATGTATATAAATATGTAATAATTAAAAAATAAACGTTTTTTTTTGTTAACGGTTGAGATAAATAGGTATTATTTCTTCGGCTCAAATGTCAGATAAGAAACATATTGTTAAGCAATATTACTGACCCATAGGCTATTCAGCCAAAAAAACCATATTGTATCATCAGTTTAATGCCAAAAATGGGACGAAAGAGTAATACATCAAAAAATATCTATATTTCTTTTAGTCGTATATGGACTGCCTACTTCATTCATTCATGGCATCCTGAGTTGAATTTAAAAATAAACGTCCATATTAAAAAAACAAACGTCTATTTTTTAGACCATGCATTCTGTCCAAAAAACAGACATCCATTTCATAAAAATAGATGATTGTTTCTGTTAGTGGACATCTATTTTTGTTAATAGACACCTATTTTTTATTTTTTATAATTTTTTAAATATTATTAAATCAATTAAGATTAATCCGAAATCGATTCTGATGCAAACCCAAAATAGATAGATTCGTGTGTCATGCTAGGACATGGGGATTTCTAATTTTAACCTAGTTCAAATAAAAGTAAGGTTTGGCTAACCTCAAAATACCGTCAAGCATTAGAAATTTTGAGCCGACTCATCCCAACTAAGGATGGACATCTAAACCGTTCAAACCAATTAACCAAACCAAGTCGAACCAATTTTAGTTATTCGATGCAGTTTTTCAAATTCAGTAGTTCAATTTTGTTTAAAATATCTCCAAACCAAACATATGATTCGATTTGTGGTTTTAGAGACAATTTAATCGAACCGAACCAAACCAAACCTAATAAAAGTTATATATGTTAATTTGTATGGTTGTTCTCTTTCGTCATGGTTATGATTACTCGCTTGTTATTTTTCCTTTAATGGCCTTATAGTAAGGATCAACAAATAAGATAACTGTTATAAGCATACTTTGGTTCAACTATTTGATTGTGGTTGTTAGTTCTCCTTTAATGGCCTTATAACAAGGACGATTAGACAATATTAATCAGACAATGTTATTTTTTTATTAAATTATATTTGATTGTGGTTGACTTATTGTAATTGTGATTGTGGTTAATAACTTAATATATAGGTTATATTCTTTCATTTTCCTAAATTACGTTTGATTGTCGTTTTTTTCTTTATGACATAAGGTATTATATTGTTATAGAAACAATGTCAAAGTCCGTTTGTTTGTAAATTATTAATGATGTATTATTTAAAAATGATATATCGTAAGAAAATAATGATTGTTTAATATAGAGAGAAAAAACTCAAAAAACTTACAAGACTGCCTAAAATACCAACAATCCACTTTGACCGTTAAAGTGACCCCTAAAATATCTCCACCAACAAATATCATGGAGGTTACCAAAAAAAAAACAAACGGGGACATTTTTTATGTAGGTGTCTACATATAAAGAGTATGTTAGCAACTTTTTATTTTTCATAAAGACATAAGGAAGAAGAAATAACCGTATAGATATACTTATTAGATATCCATAAATACATAGTGAAATTTTCATTTAAATTAAACAACTATTGATTCTTGATTTA
>JAMKQA010014252.1:0-66647 GCA_024699735.1 Posidonia australis
AACTGATTGAAGAGGGAAATCTGACACTTCAAAAGATAGCAGGAAGCAAGAATCCAGCAGACATGTTCACGAAGACTGTCAGCATTCAAAAACTAAGGCTATGCATGGCCTTAGTCAGCCTCCAAGTTACTTGAAAATGGAGTGGCGTGGTGACAAGGTTACAAGGTTGATGAGCAGGCATACGTCTGTAACAGTCTCCAAGTGGGAGATTGTTAGGATTACTCTGGTGTGGAGACTGTTTAAGTCTTCACAAGTGTATGTATCCTTATTGGGCCTATTGGGCCTGACAACTCTTTAGGGTGATTTGTGCCCTAATGTTGCACTATAAATAAGTGCTGTAACCTTGTGACAGGAGTGTGAGAAAACTAGTGAAACCACCAGAAGACGCCCGTGGAGTAGGCTTCGGCTGAACCACGTAAAAACCTAGTGTTGTACATGATCCTCCATCTCTTCTGCCTCCTTCCCCCGTATTGAATCCTATCAGACTGATACTCTACCTCAACATTCACACGGGAAACTACATTCTGCTTCATACTACACCAAGTGTCCAGATTCCCTCTAACATAAATACAACAGTCAAAACTAGATTTCCTATCAACTCCTGCATAGCTAGAATAAGAGACAGTCTCGACATTCCAATGTCCATGTTTATTGTATAATAGACCATTCCCTGGAGCTTCTTTGATGTAAGACAGTACACGAAAGGCTCCTATCTAGTGAATCACTATGAGTTTATGCTTAAACTAACACGATAGGCCTACTACATAGGCTATACAGTCACAGTCAAGTAGATGAGTTATCCAATCATCCTCTTATATCTACTAAATCCTCCAAAACCTTGGAAGAATCATCCCAAAAGCCTTAGAAAAATCAGGATTTGGGACAACTGATGGACACTAGCTTACATTGAACAAGTTTTTAACGCCATTGTCGGAGATTAAACCTAGGTCATCCGTGTGACCACAGTTTTCTTGGCAACAATGTTAAAAATTTGTTCAATGTAAAATCAAAGAAACTTTAAATTCACAAGTGCGTAGTGCCAACACGTAGCAAGGGCAAGTACAAGTCGAACCATAGAGACTTGATCATGTTTCTCAAAACCTCAACGTAAATACTCAAATAAAAAAGAACGTAAATCGATGAGGAGAGTTAAATCGAATAAAACAAGCAACCTTACTAATGACTAAGAGCCAAAAGCAAGGGAAAGAGAAGGTAAAGAAGTGGAGGAGGAGAAGTTGATTACACTAATGAAAATAAGATAAGAACTAGAAAAACAAGACTATACGAAATTATTCTAAGTTACAAAAACAGTAACACGATTAAATTACAAAGCTTGCATGAAGAGATAACACAAGAGGTAGAAGAGATGGAGAAGAATAAGAAATCTTTAGAAAAAAAACTTCAATACCTTGCTTGAATTTCAAAATTACAAAGCTTGTATGAAACTAAAAACAAGAAGAAAACATATATCCTAAGTTACACGAGAATCCCCCATTATTGTTGAGAGAAATCTTTAAATAGACAAGAAAAGCAAGGGTACTATAATTGGCTGACCTTGTGCTAGGTTTTTTTTCCTTTGACTGTCAATGTTGGCTAAAGAATGATCGTTGTAGTTACCATATTTGCTGTTAATCTATCTCCTTACATTAAGACAACAAGAAAGATTATAATTGCTAAATTTAACTGGTTAATATTAATTAATATCTTATTTGATTTAGAAGGTAACAAGAATAGTTATAATTGCTTAATTTGGTCAGTCAATATTGACTAATATATTACCTAATATAGATGACAACAACTTTAATGGTGTGAACATAATCTTCTACTTTTTTTAACTTTCCTTCTTATGTTGTGTGAGATGGCCAAGGAGAGTATATGATAAACAACTAAACTTACACATTTCTTTTCTTTTTCTTACCTTTTCTTCTATCTCATCTCTTCATCATTAATCTCAACCATTGATCTTCAAATTAAATCTCAACTCTTGATTTCATTTAGTATTTGATAGATCCTCTAAAAGTCACAAATTACATCAATTGTTAGTTTTACTTTGACTAAATGCTTTTAATTAATTCCTGAAAGGATTAGTCTCAAAGTACATATATTTATACAAATAGATCTGATAATTAGATTTGCGAATTATATAATTATGTACTCATATCTTTTGTTAGTCCTGAGTAAAACAACAAAGAAATACACAACCCAAGTAAGGTGGTTAAGTGTAAATATCTATGATAGCTCGTTCCCTTTCCCTTTGAGTTTTGACTTTCCATTTCACTTAGAGCGCACTTGACAACATTTCGCCTCGATTTGACTCGCCAAGTTCCTACTCTCAATTTGTGATCACTCAACAAGAGAACTTCTCTAAAGTGTACGAACGACAAAAATGTTTACACTAAGTCTTCTCACCCTTTCACACCAAGTCTTACACTAAGCATAGACTACAAAAGAGAAGATATTCTGAAATAGAAAACATGTCTCTGTAATAAAGATAAGGTAGAACCTAAGTCTTCTCAACCTTTCACACTTAACTTCTAAACAATTAATGATGCAATGGTGGTGGTGGTGATGATAAAGTGACAAAGTAGATGAAAGGTGGAAGGAAATAGTGAAGGCGTGAATAATTATAAGACTTAATAATATTCCTATCTTTTTTGTGCAATCTCTTCAAAAACATAATCTCTTTGCTTTTTTTTCCCTTTTTCCTTTTTCTCCTCTTTTTTTTTTTTATGAATTGCAACACCAGAAGAGATTACTTTGGACTTTAGTTATTTTTCTTTTCTTATTCTCATAATGATGTAGTGGTAGGTGATATGCGGTAAATGGATGGTGAAATGGTTATAACATATGAATTTGGTGGTGGATGGTATCATTAATTGTTTTCAAGCTAAGTAAACTAGTCAAAATCAGACTACAAGTCAAAGATAACTATCCCGATGCCATCTTCAGAGACAAAAAACTAAAAGATCCTTAGTCAAGAAGTAAGGTTTGAGTAGCTCTTATTCTTCTTGGAGTTTAGGCAAAAGAGATCACTCAACGGACAATCAAGGGCTAAAATAATCTCACATAAATGAATCTTTACTAATGATCAGTAAAGTCCCTAAATTTAGTGCCTTTCCACCTTAGTCGAACTCAAGTACTTCATTGTATCTAATTACACTAATCCACCTAACCTTAGTTTTACATCCTATATTAGCTACAAAGCAAGGTGTTTTTTTAATCTTTTTTTTTTATTTTCAAAATTTGTATTGAAAACAACAATTTGATACATGTGAAGGGAAAAAAAATGAGATTATTCCATTACAAAGGATACGAGTTACAAATATAGAGAAATACCTAATAAATAGATATCTAATAACCTAACTAGAGTAAGGTCTAATGAGTCCAACACTCCTCAAACTGAAATATATATATCAATCATGCCAAATTTGTTACAAAGAGATCTAAAAACACTAACACCAAGTCCCTTTGTGAAAATGTCAACAAGTTGCTTTGAAGACTGAATGTAAAAAGTAGAAATAACTCCTCTCATCACCAAATCACGCACATAATAACAGTCAACCTCAATGTGTTTTGTACATTCATAGAAAGTCAATTGTTAACAATAAAGATAACTGCTTGGTTATCACCATACATGACCATAAGAACATCTACAGACAAACCAAACTCTATTAGTATTGATCTAAGCCACACCATCTCGCATGTCGTCTGCGCCATGGAGTGATACTCGACCTCAAAACTAATTCTAGATACAACGTTTTAGTTTTTGCTTCGTCATGTAACATGATTGCCTCCACAATACGTGCAATAACTTGACATAGACCTTCTATCTCCTCTATCACCAACATAATTAAAATTTGAATAAGCCTTAATCTGTAAGTGTCCATTATTCCTGTAAATAAGGCCCTTTCCTGAAGTATTCTTTATGTAGGCTAGAACTCGCAATGCCCTTTGCCAATGAACCATCTTAGGCTCATATATAAACTAACTAAGAAGTTCGACTACATAAAAAATGTCAGGACAAGTAACAATTCAATAAATCAACTTCCCAATCGTACATCTATACTGACCAACATCCTCAAGCAACTCCAAGGTACTATACCAAAAAGTCGGACTCTGATCTATAAGAGTGCTCTTAAGATTACATCCTATATGTACAGCCTCTTGAAGTAAATCTAACACATACTTCCTCTGAGATAATGCCATCCTATCTCTAACATAGACAAACTAGATGCCTAAAAAATACTTACTTTCACATATCCTTGGTAAAGAAATAAGTCTTTAGATACTCCTTACTCTAAATCACTACAGAATCACTACCTAATAATAAAATATCAATAGATATTGCAAGAAGTACACATTCTCTGATGGTCTTCCTGTAAAGCACTAAATGATCTACTACACATCTGAAAACCATTGTAACAATTCTACTAAACTTCTCAAATCATACTCCTAGACTTTGCTTGAGATTATAAATTACTTTTCTAGGAAAACACTTGATTCTCTCCCTTAATAACAAAACTTGGCGATTGCTCCGTAAAAACTTGATCAGAAAAGTCACCGTATAAAAAGTATTCTGAATATCAAGCTGAAAAAGATTCCATAACTGATTTGTGGCAATAGACAAAAGAACTTGTATAGAATTCAAGCGAGCAACAGATAAGAGTTTACACACCTGATTCTCTCCCTAAGTAACAAAACTTAGCGATAGATCACAAAGGTCACCGTATTAAAAAAGTATTCTTAATATCAAACTGCATAGTCAATGCCATATAACTGAGTATAGCCATGAGCAACCAAGCAACCCTTGTACCAGTCCACAGACCCATCTGACTTGTGCTTGATAGTGAACACCCATCTACAAATGACAATTTTAGAATCTACAAGGCGAGTAACCAAGTCCTAAGTACCACGAGACACTAATGCTTCCATTTTCTCATCCATAGTAGCCTACTAATGAGGAAGAAAAAGTACTTCCTAGTAATTCCTACGAATAGACTATAAAATAGACAACGTAAAGTTACAAAAAGAATATGAATAGTTATCATAAGATACAAAATAGAAAATAGGATGAACAATAAGGCAACGTTTACCCTTTCATATAGCAATAGGCACATCAAGATCTAAGGTAAGTGGATCCTCAAACGTCTGCGAGGAAGACCGAGTCTGAGATGGCCATTGACGATGACGATAAACCTACAAAGGACGAGACATTTTATTCCACAACGGGATAACTATCATTATCAATGGTCGAATCCAAAACAGTTGGAAGTAAAGGAACACTACTTGGAGGTAAACTAACACTATCAACAGAACCAAAGTAGAGTGTGAACATGAAAAATGTGACATCCGCAGAAACAACATAATGACGACTTGGTGGATGAAAACATCGATATCCTCTCTGTGTCCTCAAGTACCCAACAAAAACACATTTAATGGACCAAAGGGATAACTTATCAAGTCCTGGAGACAAATCTTAAACAAAGACAGCACAACTAAAAACTTTAAATGACAATGAAAACAACTGCTCAGGTTGCAAGCGCTAGAGAGGCACTTCACCACCAAAAGGAGCAAACGACATCTTATTTATAAGATAAGAAGCAATAAGAACAATATCAGACTATAACTACTTTGAAACATGCATCTGTAACATAAGAGTGCACGTAAAATTCAGAATACATCGATATTTACGTTCAACCACACCATTCTATTGAGATGTATGAAGATAAATGGTTTGATAAAGAGCACCAATAACACAATATTTTAAAGCTCAATTTGAATAAATTCAAATATATTATCAGTATCATAAATTTTTGAAGTAATAACAAATTGATTTAGTATTTCTGCAGAAAAATTGTTTAACCATATCAAAAATCTGAACACGATCTTAAAGAAGATAAACCCAAAATCCCCATAAAAAATCATCAACAAAAAAAAACAATGTAATAATTATGACTAGAGTATCAACAAA
The DNA here is from genome assembly GCA_024699735.1 of Posidonia australis. Lineage (NCBI taxonomy): Eukaryota > Viridiplantae > Streptophyta > Magnoliopsida > Alismatales > Posidoniaceae > Posidonia > Posidonia australis. The sequence continues at coordinate 5,972 of JAMKQA010014252.1, forward strand.
TGATACTCTAACCGGATCACAAACACAATAATGAATCAATTCACACAAACTCTTACTAAAAGTAAGACTAAGACACCTATAAATAGCACAATGATACTTACCTAACTGACATAACTTACAAACAAGGACTGACAGAGACCTAAAGCAAAGTCTATTGAAACTTACGATAAAGCTAGTGACCAAGCCAAAGGTGCCACAATAATGACGACTCCTGTGTAAAAGCAATAGATGCTAATTCCCGAAGTATCTCATCACAGCCCAATAGGTACACCATTTCCACACTCACTACCCAAACTAATCCTCTTCCTCATCTGTAAATCCTAAAAGGTACAACAAAAAAAGGAAAAAGTTACAAAATAGTAAAACTACTTTGTCATAGCATTAATAGACAAAAGGTTCAAAGAAAAATAAAAAACATAAAGAACTTTGTCAACAATAATCAGAGAGGAAACTCTAACAACACCTTACTTAGACATTAGACAAGTACGAACATCAACAATGAAAATAGAACGAATATCAAATAATTGTGAAAGACAAGTTAAAAGCTCGTGGATACCTAATATGTGAAAGGAAGCACTAGAGTCTATAATCCAAAAACTGTCCCTAGAAGCTAGTAAGGCACTAATACCTATGGTAAAAGCATTTGATGTTGTAACAGAAGGTTGATTGGCTTGCAACTGCATAAATCGATCATAGTCCTCCTGAGAGATGAATACTATCTGAGTAGGCTGATTTGTAAAGGATGTAATGGAGATCTCAGTAGTGGCATGAGCATAAGTGATATGTGGGAACTTGCCAAACTTTTCCCAGCACCTATGAGATCGGTGACCATATTTACCATAATACTGGCACTGATGTTGTCCTACCCTTGTAGCCTGATCCCCTTGACTGCGGCCACAACCACGAGAAGAAGCTACCATCACAAACTAATAAGGAACAACAAGGGTAGTCGTAGAGATCCTCAAGACTATGGAAAAAGTAGACTACAAAGAGGGAACAATCTCAACTCCAAGAATTTATCCCCACATCTAAGAGCCCTACTCTGGGTTTAGACCAAACATAAAGGCAATAACAATAAGCTCGTCTCAATATTCCTTCATCTTGGAAATATCAACCAAAAAAGGTTGATAAATCTCCAACTCATCCAGAAAGACACGTAGTGACGTGTAGTAGTCATGTATTAATCAGTCTGCTTGTCGTAGAGAAAGCTACTCATAAATCTCATATACCTAGGATATGTTCTTTTCATGGCCATACGTGCTTTTCATGGTATTCCAATTCTTTTTTTGCAGACTTGAGCATCATGATGCCTCTGAAAATGTTCTCCTCCACACTATTGACTATCCAAGATATAACAACACAATTATTAGCAAATCAACCTTCATAAACAACATCCTTGACATCAAAGGGATCATGTGTCAGACAACAAATCTTTTAATGGACACCAAGGAACGTCTCAAACGCTTGAGACCAAAGCAAATAATTTTATCCATTGAGTCGAACAAAGGTACTACTTAAATTCTTTACCAGTGCATCTTTAAACATAGAAAAAAAGCCATAATAACTAACGACAATAACAGTAATCCGATTGGACAAGAACAATGTGAAAAAATAATAGTAAAGAGTCGTAAATAACTTTCCAAATGTGTAGTACAATCCAAGGCACGAATAAAGATAAAAACGACTTCTCAAATATACATTCTCAGTCAAAGGGCACGAAAAAGAGAGAGAAACATCGACAACATATAGCATGGCGAGAAGATCACCAAGGGGGCTATCAAGCCACCAAAGGTGTGGGAAAGGCCCGACACAGCAAAAGGGTCTACCCTTTTTGGGCTGTCGACGACAAAGGAAGCCCTGCAAAGACTAGCCGGCAACGGGAAAGAACCAAGAAAGGTTAGGTGACTTCAGAGGAGAGAAAGGAAGTAGGTAGGAGGGCCCATGGGAGAGCACTTATGTACGGGAAGGCGACGGCAACCGCGAGAAGTTGTCTACAGGCATCGACAACAGCAAACAGGCCACAATTCGTGTTCATCCCTCTCTTTTTCCTTTTTTCTCGTTCTAAAGAAACCTAACTCTTGATACCATGTGAAGGAAAAAGAAAAATGAGATTATTCCATTACAAAGGATAGGAATTACATATATAGAGGAATACCCAATCAACGGATATCCAATAACCCAAGTAAATTAAAGTCTAATAAGTCTAAGAATACAAAAGACTACCAATACCCCCAAACTTAGATGATGAAATGTCCACATTGTATGTTATGAATAATATTACGACGAAAACAATAGATTTATTTAGTGAAGGGGGTATAGAAATTCAAAAGACATAAAGCACCAACTCATCATATTTATTTAGCAACGTCTATCCTGTTCTTTTAGAACTGTCGATCACAAAGGCAAAATTTACTCGTTTTTTTCATTTTTATTTTTATTTTTTTAAGAGAGCAAAAGATACTAAGGTATGTAAAAATGTTCCTGAAGATATAGGACATGTTCTTCCTCAAGGGGCATCTCTCGTAAGTCTCACCAATGATGGGAATTTCAATGTCCACGACACCATAATGGTGTACAACCTTCAAAAAGAAAGGTCTGATCCAATGAGACCGCAATTTACTCGAAAAGAGATACTGAAGTTAACACAAAAGAAGGTGAAAAGCTTCAACTTGATTGCACAAAATCTTATTTGATGAGTGTACAAATATGTAATTCGCAAACCTCAGATCTATTACATAAATATATGTACTTCTAGACTAATCCTTTCAGGAATTAATTAAAAGTATGCAGTTAAAACATAACCAACAATTGATGTAATTTGTAACTTCTAAAGGATCACTCAAGAATTAAAGTTTAATTTGAAGTTCAATAATTGAGATCAATGATGAGGAGATAAAAGAAAACATCAAAAAAAGAAAAGAAAAGTGCAAACCTAGTTGTTCATCACATACTCTCTATTGTCATCTCATACAACACAGTAAAGAAAATCAAAAGAAGTAAAAGATTATGTTCACACTATCAAAATTATTACCATCCAAATCAAGAAAGATACCAATCGATATTGATTGACCAAATTCAACAACTATAGCCTTTCTTATTATCTTCCGAATCAAGCAAGATATCAATCAATATTGGCCAACCAAATTCAATAATTATAGCCTCTCTTACTGTCCTAAACAAGGTAAGGAAACAAATCAACAGTAAACAAGGCAACTACAACAAACATTCTTTAACCAACATTGTCAGCCAAAGAAACGAAAAAAACCAACACAAGACCAACCAACTATAACCCTTTTGCTTCCCTTTTTATCCATATTTATTCGTGCAACTTAAGATATAAGTTTTCTTTTTATTTTTAGTTTCATGCAAACTTTATAATTGCAATGAAGTTCTCTCTAAAGATTTATTGTTGTTTTTCTTCTCTTCTACCTTCTTCTTTAACTTAGTTGTTATCTTTTATTATTAGTTTAGATTAATCATGTTATCGCTTTTATAACTTAGAATAATTTCCTGTAGTCCTGTTTTTCTGGCTTTTATCTTATTTTCATTAATGTAATCAACTTCTCCTCCTCTACTTCTTTAGCCTCTCTTTCCCATGCTCTTGGCTCTTAGTTATTAGTAAAATCACTTGTCTTATTTGATTTCGTATCGTAAGATCGTAAATAACAATTCTCTCCACTAATTTATGTGCTTCTTCGAATGAGTATTTACGCTGAGATTTTGGGAAACGAGAATAAGTCTCAATGGTTCAACTCCCACTTGCTCTTGCCACATGTTGCCACTATGCACTTACACATTTAAACTTTCTCCCATTTTACATCAAACAAGTTTTTAACATTATTGATGTGGACTTGCGCTTGCATTTCTATTCGACGTTTTCTTTACTCTTTGAAGACGCATTAAATTTCAAAATAAATAATAATAATAAATTTAAAAAAAATCATTTTATTGTGTTTTTGCATTCATTAGAGTATAAAAGCTATATACAATCAATTTGAGCGATTTCTCATCTCTCTTCTCCTATCAAATTGGGCACACATTTGATGGTTTCTCCCTGCCATTAAATGACACTTTTGGAATAGCAAGCTTGCTATTTCATCTCAGTCTAGACAATCCCTTAGCAATTAATTTCATGCATCACACAAACAACTAGGAGTTTGCTATATCTTGGAGCATACGGTTTATACAATCAAACATGTAGAGGCTTTGTGCAATAATTGATCCACTTCCTACGTTGTGAAGTGTAGATTGGTGTTCTTTAATACTTTGATTTCTTAGAATTGTATGCTAGAATCTCCAAATTTATTCCTACTTTATTTATTTTTGATCGCTAAAATTGCCATGCTTCATGAATACGATTTCTTCTCTTGTAATTTCTTGTTGATTGTATTTTTGATTAGTAAATTTTAAAACTCAGGACTCACGAAGAATATTGTGGTTTGAACCTCCACAAAAAAAAAATCCTTAAAATATACTCAATCACTAATCAACTAGAAGCTTGCTACATTTAGGACACAATCACTTGCACATGTCATATTTAGAAATACCATGTTATTCATGCTTGACTTGATTCTCTCTTACACGCACTTGCACTTAATCTAATTGAACAACTTATTTGTTTAAAAAGCTTTCTTATATGAGGTAGGTTTAGAAAGGGTTTCAATTCATACTACTAATTGACACAACCAAATTAAGATAAGATAAAGATTTCATCACCTATCCTTTGTTGAGGAAAGAACCAAGTATTTTAAGAAAGTAAATCTAAATCAATTAGACATTAACACAAAGACTATGACTCAATTAAGACAAGGCTCGTTTTGAGATTTACTCCCAACAATTATCATTAATCACCAGTGTCTAAGAAAGCAGTTCGTAGAGCTTGCTCCCAAAGACTGGGGTTATTTGATTGTGCGTGTGCCTACTGCACTTACCTCCCAGACTAATAATGCTTTCCTGGCTTCTAGCTCATACTAATTGATTAAGGTCAACTTACTACCTATCTTGGACTGGTTAGGAGCATTTAAGGAGATCAAGTTGCATCACGTCTAAGCTAGTGTACTTTGACCTATTGTGTATTTGATTTTTATTTTTAGACGTTAAGATTTTGTCCTCCTCTATTTGATCACCTCTCATCCAAACCACCTTCTTCTAACTCTCATCTCTTTCATCTATCTGAGGTGGTTCCCCAAGTGCGTGAGCACTCGGACTAGGGATCATTCACTTGGACTAGGGATCCAACAACAAATCAATTGCTAAGATCACTAAGCCTTGAGTCAAATCGATCCAAGGTGATTCATTGCCTTCAATTTCATCATCTTCATCAACTTTAGATTTTCATGATTTTAGATCTTTATTCTTTTCACCCTAAATGAATCTTGAAGCTAGAGCCAACATAAGAACATATGTGTACCCCACATGTGTTGCTCAAGCTACTAGCATTGTGTTGCCTCAAACTAATGCAAATAATTTTGAAATTAAGCCCTCAATGTTGTCTTTATTACACAAATTCTCGAGTATTGAAGACCCATATTTGTTCATCAAAGAATTCAAAAAAGGTTGTCAGCTAATCAAGCTACAACAACTAAATGATGATGCCATTAGACTTAGGTCAATTCTTTTTTGCTTAAAGGATAACACTAAGAAATGGTTGTACAGTCGACCACCTAAGTCGATTGCAACATGGAATCAATTTATGGTTTCATCTCTCTAAAAATTCTTTTCAAATAGTAAAACAAACCAACTTCCTAATGAAATCAGGCTGTTTAGACAAAAGGAGAATGAATCATTTTGTACTGTGTTTGATAGATTTAAGGTTTAGGACCTATTAAACCAATGCCTTCATCATGGATTTGAGATGGCATCCAAACCAAGTTATCTATAGTGGTCTCACCCTTCCTCAAAAATAATTGGTCGAGTCCATATGTGAACAGCTCCACCACTCGAGTTTTATAGACCTAATGTCAGAGGAGGCATGTGCCTTTTTTTGGAATCTCTCTCCAAAAAGACTCAACAATAGGTAAATGAAAATCCACTCGAGTTACTATAGTGGTGGACAACTCCACCACTACCCCTCATGACCGCAGGTTCAATACCAATCCCTTGCATGTAGTGTAGAATTTTCCACACTTTCTTACAACTAAGAGTTAATCAAAAAAATCAAATGTTGCCCACGGATCTTGAACTCGAGGTTTATGGGCTTTCCTGCAGAAAAATAACCACTAAGCTATTATAAGTAAGCTAGGAAAAAAAATGGACAAATGAGACAGAAAACCATATCTTTATTGTGGCAGCTTAGCCAACTACACCAAAAGAAGTCATTTATGTTACCCTACTATAGGGATAGAAGTTAAAATGACTATAATTTTGCATAGTTAAAAGTCCTTAAGGTTAAAGAGACTCCTAGACCGATTCATTGAGCCTCCATATCTATACCATCTGAGCAATCTTTTGCACCCTTTAAGTGTGTTGACCCTATAGTTAACCATCCTATGCTTTATGGCATGAGTAAGGCGATGAACAACCCTACTCCAAGAAGTTAATGCCTTGCATCAGTGTAAGAAAACCCAGAACAATCCTTACTCCAACATATATAATCCTAAGTAGAGGAATCACTCAACTTCTCTTGAAGTCAAGGTCCTCACCAAGGAGGACCTTCTCATTTGTTTGGGTAGTCCGCTAGTACCTTCACTGAATGAGAAAAGGGAAAGTTGTCTAGTTGACCCGTATTTAACCCTAGACAATCTATGAATCCACTATAAATGCTTGCTCAAATTCATCACCTAAACTAGTACCCTTTAAATGGTCAAGTTTTCCAAGATTCTCATATCCCTAATGGAGCTCCAACTCCATTTCATTCAGTAGCATCTCACTCTACTAAGTTTAATATGCCTATCTCGCCTTCTGACATGACTAACCAACCTGTCTAAGGTGGACACTTCCAATCCTCCATTCTGAGTCAAAATCAACATCAAAACATGACTCCTCAACAAAGGCCAACCCAGTAGCACCACCTTAACCAGGTTAATGCTATTCACACTCTACATTCAAGTAGAGTTGTAAACAGTAATGTTCATTCTGCTAAATCTATTCCTTTCTCTATGAGCCCATCTAGGGTCCAAGCTTCTGTTTTGCTTAATGAATCTCATACTACAGTTGAGAAGCATACTAAGTCTAGTAGAATTACAACCCCATTCCCTTCATGTTTGACCTTTAAGAAGAAATTGACTAATGTCGACAAAATCTTGAACGTATTCAATAAAGTTCATGTCAAAGTTCCACTTTTGGATATAATCCAGTAGGTTACAAGCTATGCTAAGTTCCTGAAAGACCTCTACACACAAAAATGGACTACTAATGTTCTTAAAAGGCTTTCATGGCAGCAAATATTAGCTTTATTCTCACTAACCCTACCCCAATCAAGTACAAAAATCCAATTTACCCTACTATATCTTGTGTAATCGGCAACATCAAGATTGATCACGCCCTACTTGACTTAGGTACTGTCGTGAATATAATTCCCTTCTCCATATACCAAAAACTACGTTTAACGGAATTGTGTTCAACAAATGTAACCCTACAGTTTGCGGATCACTCTGTCCAAGTACCTAGACGTATCGTTGAAAATGTTTTGATGCAATTGGAACATTAGTATTTCCTATTGATTTTATCATATTAGATACTCAACCTATTTGAAATCGCAATGACCAAATTCCTATCATTCTTGATTGTCCATTCCTAGCCACATCTAATGCTTTAATCAATTACCAGAATGGTGTGATTAAATTCACAATTAGGAAACTAATTGAAGAGCTCAACATGTTACATATGGAAGAGCAAGTCAAGAAGATTAGAGAACAACCCTTGCGAATAAACTTCATCCAAAAGATTGAATATAAGTTTCCGTATGACTAATCCTTTGCCATGTGTCGTCTCAATGGACAGAGGAATATGAATCTGAAAAAGACCTCAAAAATGTCAACAACCTTTTTGACATAAATCATCTAAAGATGCAATTGAAAACTTTAAAAGCTACTGAACCAGTTGCACGATTATCAATTGAGGTTCCACCTCAAGTAAATCTCAAGCCTCTTCCAGAAGGGTTGAAATATACATTTCTCAGATCAGTGATTATTACATCTATCTTAAGTGCATCTGAAGAAGAAAAACTTCTACGAGTTCTTAAAAGTCATACGGAAGCAATTAGTTGGACCATGGCTAATATTAAAGGTATTAACCTATCTATAGCCCAACACCAAATCCACCTTACTGACAAAACCCATCCTAGTCGTAATCCTCTAAGACAACTGAGCCTGTTATAAAAGACATGGTCCAAGACGATATCATTAAGCGTCTTGATGTCAAGATTATCTACCCAATTTTTAACAACGAATGGATTAGTCCTACTTAAATCATTTCAATGAAATCTACCACTACAGTAATTGAAAATCAAGATAATGAACTTATTCCTACTCGAGTCCAAATTGGGTGGTAAGTTTGCATCGACTACTGTAAATTGAGTTCTACAACAAGGAAAGATCACTTCCCATTGCCTTCATCAACCAAATGCTTGAAAGACTAGTTGGTCATGAATACTACTGCTTTCATGATAACTATTCAAGATACAATCAAATCCACTTAGCCCTTTCAGTACCATTGCGTATCGACACATGCCCTTTGAATTATGTAATGCTCCAACCACCATTCAAAGGTGTATGATAAGTATCTTCACAAACATTATAAGGAACTTCATGGAAGCATTCATGGACTTCTCTATATATGAGTCAAATTTTTCTCAGTGCCTTCACCATCTAGAGTCAGTTCTTCTTCAATGTAAGGAGAAAAACCTTGTCCTTAACTGGGAAAAATATCATTTCGTGGTTAAGAAATGCATTGTTTTAAGGCACTTAATTTCTAAAAACCTTGTCCTTAAGGTAGATAAGGCTAAAATAGACTCTATTGCCAATTTACCACCTCCTGAAACTATCAAAGAAGTCCGATCCTTTCTAGACCACGCAGGCTTTTACTACTGCTTTATTAAGGACTTTAGTCATAAATCCCGTCCATTAACAAATCTTCTAGCCAAGGACGCAAGCTTTGTTTTTAATGAACAACGTTTAAAAGTCTTTAAAACTTTAAAGGAGCTCACTTCTACTCCTATTATTTCTACCTTTGATTAGACTCCTCCATTCGCACTAATGTGCGATGCATCAGATTATGCCATAAACGTTGTTCTCGACCAACGTGTAGATAAATTACCGCATGTGATCTGTTATGCGAGCAAGACCTTGAATGATACACAGTTAAATTACTCAACAACCAACAAAGAATTCTTAGTTGTTGTATTTGCATTAGAGAAATTCTAATCCTATCTAGTAGGATCAAAGGTCATAATCTACATTGATCATACTGCCTTAAGGCACCTGTTAGCAAAGAAAGATGCTAAAGCACATCTCAACCGTTGAATTCTGCTACTCTAACAATTCCACTTGGAGATTCGGGACAAGAAAGGATCTAAAAATGTCGTAATTGATCACTTGTCCCGGTTGATTCTCAAACTACCGAAGAATCCCATCCTTGGCAATGAGTCTTTCCTGATAAGCAGCTAATGTCACTATCAAATGCTCACACACTTGGTCCTCCTATCCCTTAATATGCCTACATTGCGAACTATCTTGTCACAAATAGTGTTCCTGACCACTGGTCTAAACAAGAAAGAGACCAACTTTACTCCCAAGTTAAGCACTTTTATTTTAATAACCCTTATTTGTTCAAACATTGTCCAGAACAGATCATTAAGAGGTATGTGCCTAATAACGAATGACATAGTGTCCTTTCATTTTGCCACAATCAAGCTTGTGGAGGTCACTTCAGACCCAATAAAACTGCTACTAGGGTTCTACAATGTGGATTCTATTGGCCTACCTTATTTAAGGATGCTACCGAGTACTACTTTCATTGTATTCATTGTCAACAAATGGGAAAATTTTCATGTAGGGACATGATACCTCTCACCAATATCTAACCCATTAAGCTTTTCAATGTTTAGAGCATCGACTTCATGGGTCCTTTCCCAACCCCTTCAAGGATATCCATACATCCTTGTAGCTGTTGAGTATGTGTCCAAATGGATTGAGATCATCCTATACAAAACAAATGGCAACAAAGTGGTTCTCAAGTTCCTTAAAAAACACATTCTGGCATGCCTCGCGTGATTATCGGTAATCACAAGATATATTTCTACAATCATACTTTTAAAGTCCCACTTAAGAAATACAATGTCACTCACCGATTGGTAACTCCCTACCACCCACAAGCCAATGGTCAAGTAAAAGTATCTAATTGACAAATCAAGCAGATTCTGGAAAAGGCAATTAACAAGAACCACAAGGACTGGTCTGAGAAGTTTTTCGACGACTTATAGGCTTTTAAGACTACCTTCAAGATTAATATAGGGATATTCCCTTACTGACTAATCTACGATAAAGCTCGAAGAAACCTTCAACAACTCAACATAGACGTAACAAACGCAGGAAATGTGAGGAAGCTCCAACTATCATCGGATAAACTTCATCTAAAGGCATATGAAAATGTTCAGCTCTACAAGGAAAAAACTAAGGTCTTTCATGATAAATACATCCTGCACGAGACTTTTGAGTCCGATCAAAAAGTTTCACCGTACAATTCACGATTACATCTCTTTCTAAGTACATTACGGTATAGTTGGACAAAACCTTTCATTGTGAAGATCGTGCACCATCATAGTACCATGGACATTGAAAATCTCACCAATAGTAAAACTTTCAAAGTCAATGGTCAACGCTTAAAGCTCTACCAAGAGATGTCCCCTGATTATGAACATGTCCTATATCTTCAAGAATCTTTTCACATATCTTAGTATCTTTTGCTCTCATAAAAACTTAAAAAGAAATAGTGGAATTGGCAACATAATTACACTTAAAAGTGAAATTGACAAGATAAGGTTAGTTATTTTTCTTTGTAGGAAAAAGTCATAGGCATTTTTACATTTCAATATTACCCTTTCTATCTCATTTCACCTTATCCATATCTCATCTCACCATAATCATCTCTCATTTCACTGTATTCATGTCTCATTTCACTTTAATCATGTCTCGTCTCATCATATTCATGTTTTATTTTACCTCAATAATGTCTCATTTTACCTTACTTATGTCTCATTTCACCTCAATTATGTCTCATTTTACTTCAATCATGTCTCATTTCACTTTAGTCATGTCTTATTTTACCTCGCTTATATTCCATTTTACCTCAATTATGTCTCATTTCACCTCATTCTCTACTTCTTTATCCTCTTTTCTCCTTACTCTTAACTCGTAGTCATTAATAAGGTCGCTTGTTTTATTCAATTTCGTATCATAAGATCATAAACAACTCTCTCCACCGATTTACATTCTTCTTCGATTGAGTATTTATGTCAAGGTTCTGAGAAACAATACCAAGTCTCTGTGGTTCGACTCCCACTTACCTTTGTTATGTGTTGGCATCATGCACTTGCAAATTTAAAGTTTCTTCAATTTTACATCGAACATGTCACTACCTATAAGTAGAATTTTATCAACATAAATTGCCAAAATCACACACCCATCTTTTGTCTTCATAATGAAGACAAAATGATCAACATCACAACGTCTAAAACCAACACCCATAACAATGTGTCTTGATTTCTCAAATCAAGCTCTGAGACTCTATTTGAGACCATATATAGCTTTCTTCAGGCAACATACTATATCCTCTCCCTGAGCAACATACTTAGGAGATTGTTTCATTAAAACCTACTCAATCGCTATACAAAAAGGCATTCTTCACATCCAACTGATATATCTCATAATCCTGATTGAGAGAAATTAACAGTAAAACATGAATGTAATTCAAATGAGCAATAAGAGAAAAAATCTTGACATAATCAACACCATACACCTACGTGAATCCTCTAACTGCTAAGCAAGCTTTGTATCTATCTATAGAACCATCTAGTTTGTGTTTAATAACAAACACTCAGTGGCAATCAACAATTACCGAGTCGAGTGGACTTCTGACAAGTTCCCAAGTATCACGAGTCAGTAATGCTCGTATCTCATCATTCATAGCAGTTTCAGTGCAGCATCAATAAAACCTCTAAGTAATTCCTAGGTATAGTTTCAGTAGAAATGGACAAGGTAAACTGACAAAAAATAGGGTGAAGGCGATCATAAAAAACAAAATGTGAAATAAAATATAAGGTACTATGACACTCACCACAGCATAAGACAATGGGAAGATGGAGGTCAAAACGTAGTTGACCTGCAAAACCAGAAGAAGTCCTAGCCTTAGCTGAAGTGGTCAAGTCTTCTTATTAACGGCGACAATAAACCTATAAGTTCAGGACGACTGACAGTGTAAGGTGGTACACTCACTAATGTAAAACTATCAACAAGCACGAGAAGAAGTATAAACATAGACTCCAAGGTGACATCTCTGTGAACGTGGCAGTAACAACATTACCCTTTCTAAATCCTAGAACACCCCACAAAGACACTAGAGATCTCTAAAGGCCAACTTATCAAGTCCAAGTAAGTGATCCTAAACATAGCAAACACAATCAAACACTCTCAGAGGAAGATGAAAGAAACTCTCATTAGGACACAAATGATGGAGAGTAATATTCTAAAAAAAGACTGCTAATGACATCCTATTGATCAAATAAGTGGTAGTAAGAATAACATCAGACCAATAACATTTTAGAACATTTACCTAAATCATAAGAGTACGTGTAACATCTAGAATATAACAATGTTTACGCTCAACAACCCCAATTTGTTGTGAGATATGAGAACACAAACATTTGAGATTGCACGTATTCCAAAGCATTATTAATGCTAAAGAAGTAAGTAGTAGCAAACTAAGTCTTTAATTTATTGGGGAAAAAAATTATTACAGTAGGTGCATGAAATCTATCTCGAAGCAAATAAACCAATAAAACTCTAAACTAATCATTCATAAAAATAATGTAGTAGCGAAAATCCAACATTGACGACACTCAAATTGGTCCCAAATATCTAAGTGAATCAAATCAAACAGACTCTCACAGACATAAGTAGACGAACAACGAAAAATAACAATATGATACTTATCTAACTCACAAGACTCAAAAATAAATCCATGACATAGTTTATTGTAACTTATTAAGACATGGATCACTAAAATGACAATGTCACAAAAAGATGACTCAGCCTTTGACACAGAATAAAGGAGGTCCTTTGGAATCTTGTCCTAAGCTAGCAAATAAAGGCCTTTTCCAACTTCACAGCACAAATCAATCCCTTTCTATGTCTACAGTTCCTGAAAAACCCCATGATATGGAAAGAAGGTCACAAAACAACATAAGGTTTTTGTAATGACACTAATAAACAGAAGATTAACATGAAAACCTAAACAATAAGAACTTTGTCCAATGGCAAATGGGAGGAAGCCTAAATAGAACTATCCCAAGCCATTAAATACTAACCTTCAATGGCAAATAGAAACATACAAACAAAGTTGATGCTAAATAATTGTGACAATATAGAAAATAAGTCACGATTAATCCAAGAACTGTCCTTAGAGACTAGACACGCACTAGTACCTACTATAGAGGCATGAAATGTAGTAGTAGAAGAAGTCTAACATGTTCAAAACTAAAGGTAGTGTTCATACTCATATGGAGAAATGACAATTAACTCTGGTGTAGTTGTGTCCCTAATGGAGGTATTTGTTGACGCCTACTGCACTCACTCAGGTCTACCAAACTTTGTCCAGTACTTCTCTCTAAAGCGACCACAGTGTTCACACTTCACACCATCTATTGCCTCAGCTAGATCCTGAAAACATCCTCATCTGAAGTGCAACCATGGCTACATCCACATCCACGACTAATACCCTCCATGGCAGTCTGATCTATATAAGATAATGGCATACCAATAGTAATCCTCAAAACTCTACAGAAGACAACATCCAGTCCAGGAACAATGTCACCTCGACCATGAATCTATGAGGCAATCTCAAAGCAAAAGGCTAAAAGAAATTCTACCAAAGCTAGCTCCTCACGGTACTCTCACAATCTGTCGATGTATGTGACTAATTGCTAGCATACCTCAAGTTCGTCCAACAAAGACCAGAGAGTAGTATATAACTCTTGAACAAACTAATCATCTTGATGTACTGTTCATATATTTTTGCAATCTTGGAGACATTCTTTTCATATCCATATGTTCACCTCTCAGATTCTCTTGGTGGGAGTCAACATCATCACACCACGAGCAACCTATTTTTCCATACTATTCACGAGCCAACAGATTACTACACAATCAGCTACAAACCAATCATCATATGTACTATGTAGGATCTTTGACATCAGAAGAATCTTTTGTAATGTATTTTATCTTTCTATGTACACCAAGTATGACTTGAAAAGACTGACGCCACAGAAGATAGTTCTTTCCATTCAGTTTTATGGATGTATTGTTGACTAAACGTACCATAGAGTCTGAGCGACTGAGTTTTTTCTCTAATGTTGTCGTCGGACTTCTGACTTTTCCCTCCCTCTTGGTGGCCCTCCAAGCTCCTCCCGACTCTTTCTCTTGCGTCTTCATATTCTTTCGACACCTTTAACCCTAGACGCTACCCTTTGTATCATTATAAGGGTCTTGTTGGCCCTCCAACCTCCTCCTGACTTTTCTTCATGTAGGGGTTTTGTACCATGTTGGAGAAAGAAAAAATCATGTATTCTTTGCTAAAGGAGAGGATTACATATATATATAGACTTACTAATAACACAGGTATATAGATATCCATTTACCCACTAATATAATATTTTATCTAACATATCTAAAAAACCTTATATGATCCTAAAACAAAAAAATGACCAACATGACAGCAACCACAACATATTGAGAACAAAGGAACAAACACTAATGATGCAGTCCTGATCTGCTTTAATAAGACACCCAATATGATGGTGAAAGTTAGAATGACTCACGACATACATTGGTTATTCAAAAGTAGTCGTTGTATTTCTATTTGACATTGTTACAAAAACAAAAAAAATGGCCATTTAAATTCCGTTTAGGCTTTTTTTCACATGACACCATTTTTTTAATAAAAAAGATCGTTTTTTAATATAATATTAATGACTTCTTGTCATTAACATGTTTTGATTATTTAGGTACTTATTTGTTTAGTTATTTTTTCACTTATTTAGTAATTTAATTTATTTTTTGAATTATCATGGTTAAATGATAATTACACGTATTCAAGTTATGTTTTTTTAATTAAATTACTTATGTTTGAATAATAATTCCATATATTAAGGTAATTTGTTGAATATTGTTGGTTATATACTTATATGCATGTTTTTTTTTATTTCGACCGGTTTTTTCATTAAACTCCGGTTTTTTCAAGAAACATTTAGAGATTCAATCTGTGTAAAGGCTGCTTTCCTTTTTTTAAAACATTGCTATTTGAAACTAATAAGGATCAATATTAGGATCCTTTTAGATAGATTTGGGTACCATTTTTCATTTCTTGTATAAGTAGGATTAAAAATTGCTGTGCTTCTGTAAGAACATGATTGATCCTATAATTGAAGAAGAGCATCATTGATCCTAGTATTAAAGTATTATTTGAGTTATTCACCATCATAATCTCCTCCGCCATCTCCTTCAGTGTATTCCATGCTTCACTGCTTCATCATTTGATACTTCTGGAACTGACAAATGCACTGAACTTTATCTTAAAGTCTCCCGTTTGCTCCAACAGCAGGCCACCAACCCAAATTCTCAACTCAAAACTTCATATGTTTCAAGGATAAAAGAATCTCAGCAAAGGAAACTCATATGTCATGAAATTTAACAAATTCAAATTTCTAAATAAGTCCAAAAACATGGATGAGAACAACCAGTTGGCAATCAGAGGAAATCCAAACTCCAAAGCAAGACGACTTGGGGTTTGCAGTTTATGTTTTAGAACCCATGGCAAGGACCAAGAGAACAGAACTGAAACTTGGTTTGTTCTATGTTCCACAAATATGTATGAGGTTCTAAACTTGCTTTACTATGTATCTGCAACATGATTTATCACCAAACATTTTAGAAAGATAAAATAAGACGAAGATCAACATGCCATTTAGAACTCATGATTCCTGTACACGAAAAGGAATAAAACAAATAAGACTATCACATGGATAGGCCATGTAATCACAGTGTGTAACTTTCAGTAGTAGAAATATATGTGATTCCTCTCCAAATAAAGCAAGAGTAAGACCATTCCTTGTAGAGGTCATGCCTCACTTCATAAAACGACTTTGACTTATGCTCTCCACCCCATCAGATCCTACTATTAGTTAATCATCCTCCAAAGTTGGTGTTCTATCAATCATGTTCATTCTCAGACTGGCTCTTTGTCTTATATCAACCAATACAAAACAAGAAAAGAAAAGAAAACTTACATAAGGTGCAACTGGGGGAAGACTTTCTTCAAATTTCCTTATTTTCTTCAACCCTAAATATCCTCTCCAATGAGTAACTTTGAGAAAGCTATCTGTCCTTTTCAAACAGTGCTAAACCAAATCCATGTTTTTCCCCTCAAATTAGATAAATAAGTTTAAAACAGATAACATAAAAGCAATATAATTTAGTTTCCAAAATTAGAAAACCAAGCACGAAAGCTCCCACTACCACATTGGATTTTAAGGAGGATTTGTACATCTGAAAAGTATTGGAATTAATTTAGAGGAAATTCAATTTCCTATTGACCATCCAAGGTGTTTGTGCACAACAAGGAAAATGATTTGATAGAAACTGATTCCACTACTTTCCCAAGTATGTGTGAATATCATAGAATTTATTTTCGTACTTATTCTTAAGATTTCACTGGAATTCACCCTCTGTAATCTAGGTCTTGATATGCTCAGTTTCATTGGATTTTTTCTTATAAATTAATATTTTCACATTATTTATATTTATTTGATACATAATAATTTTAGAAAATTTATTGTCTAATAATTATGTGTAATAATATTTATTTTATATTTATATTTGCATGATAATATTTTATTAATTTATTTAAGAATATATAATGATTATAATAGACTTTATTATCAAACATTAATGTATATAATATTATTTTGTTTTATTTTATTTAAGATATATAAAGATTTTAATGAACTTTCTTATCAAATAATGGTGATTATTTTATTTATTTAATAATATATAATTATTTAGTAAATCTTATTGTCAAATAATGGTATATGATAGTATTATATTTTATAATTTAATAATAGTTAATTATTTCAGTAATCTTTATTATCAAAAAATCATATACTACAACATTTATATTATTTATATAGTAATTATAATATTTTCAATAAACTTTGTTATAAAAAAATGTTTATGATAATACTATATTTTAATTATTAATAATCAAATAATGGTGCATTATAATTTCCATTTTATTCATTTAACAATTATGATATTTTTAAAAAACTTTGTTATCAAATAAAGTACATGAAAATATTTATTTACAAATATACATGACCTTCTAATTTTACACATACTCGAATTTCACTTTCTCTCTATTTACATGACATAGACAAACACCAGGAAATGAGTCATAGGAAACTTAATTCCTCTCAATTCCCTTGAACTCTAGGATCCCAGTTCCATTCAAATTTTGTACACAAACAAGTCCTTAAACTACAACATTTCCAACGCCAATCATAACTATGATTCTTTTAAAGCAATAGGTTCCATGGGTTCTTTCAAAGTTGGATGATATCCAAATTGAGTTTTTTTTTTTTAGTGCTGAATGCTAATGAACCCAATCACAAAGAAATGAATTCATATATGTATGCATATATAAGAAAAACAACTTGTCAAATAATATAGAGACAGGAGAATAAAGGCAGATAGATTATCATTGTAATGTTGAGTTGAATTAGTAGCATGCATACCTTAGAGCCTTGAAGGTTACAGATACATCTTGTAGGTTGTTAGACATTGAAGTGGAGAATTCGACTGGCATAAGGATCTTGGCCACGGAATCTGGATTTGTTGAGCCATCATCAACCTTGTCTTTGGTGATTTCATCTCCTGCAGAATTAACATGTTCCATCCCCTTTTCAGCTCTATCACGGGGTCCATCTCCATTACCGACAGCTGTTCCCTGCTGAGCCTCTACAGGGTCAAACCTCTTGACACGACTAGATTTTCTCCTCCTAGCACCAGTGAAATGGCTGCCACCCTGGAGGGGCGGTGAGCACTTGACATTAGAGAGTGCATCAGTGCATCCATCCTCTTCCGATGTACGGAGATGAACAGCAATATTGCCGGCAGCACTCTCTTCAGTGCATCTTGGTTCCCTTACCTCATCATCATCATCATCAACATCAATGCCATTGGCTGCAACAACATTCTCCTCAGTGGCATCTTCCATGTTTCTAGCCGTCTTTGGCTCTCCTCCTGCTTCCTTCCCATCTACCACTACCTTCCCGGCTGTATTGGTAACAACAATGTAGAGCATAGAGTAAGAGAGCATGATGAGATTGTTTGGTATCGATAAGTTGGTCATAAGAAGAGAATGTGAATGTGAATGTGATGTTACAGTTAGCAGTGATGGTGGGAAACCGCTGCTTCTTCTTAGTGATGGTATGTAGGCCAGTAGACTTGCGTTTGCGCTTCCGTGGATGAGTTCGGGACCTAGTTAAGAATTTGAATGATGATGATGATGACGACGATTATTATTATTATTATTATTATTATTATTATTATTATTATTATAAGACAGACGATGTGTTGTCATTATTAGAAGGAAGGATGGATTTGTGGATTAGGGTTGATGAATAACCGATGTAGTACAATAGCAGAGCTACCTCTCCTCGAAAGAGTTGATGATGTCAACACAGGACTGGATGTTGTCATAGGGCTCCCAGGTGTTGGCCGTCTCCGGCCAACCACGCCTGTGACGAATGGAGAGGAAGGTGAAGAAGCGAGGAGAAGAGCAGACAAGTCTAAAAAAAATAAGTCTTTTTGAAGACTACCATTTGATGAGATACTGGAGCTGACCCTTGACAACCCTTCTCTTGCGAATGTCCTCAATCTCATAGAATCCATCGTCGAGCTTTGGGCGTTCCTCCTCCTCTTCTTCTTCTTCTTCTTCATCTTCATCTACTTTTTCTTCTTCGCCATCGCCTTGCGCTTCTTCCTCCTGCACCACTTGTGCTGTTGCTTCTTCTATTTCTTGCTGCAGCTGCAGGTCCTGCTCCCCCTCCTCTACTGCTTGTTCCTGGAGAGAGAATGGCATGATCAGTGGTGCAGAGGCGGCGGCGACAGTAGACCCATGTTGTGGTGGTAGTTGTTGTTGTTCCCCATCAACTCCTACCACCGTTTCCACCACAGCAGCATCCCCATCCACCACCTCAGCAACAAGCGGGCTATCCCTCGGCCTCTTCATCTCCTCATGTAAATCTTGCTCGCTTGCCAGAAATTAGAAGAGGAAGAAGAAGAAGTCTTCAGCCAGAAATCAACTGCTTTCCCCCCTTATCACCTGTTTCTGTGTGTGTAATGTGACAAAAGAAAAAGGGGAAAGGAATAAGCGGAGACCCGAGCCTTCGGGAGGAGGAGGCAGAGGACAAAATCAGGACCGTCTGATATGAAAGCCTTCGTCGTCGTATTTCAAGGAAAAAGTACGAGATGGTTGATATGACAACGGTCCTGTATTATCTTGTAAGTCGAATGATACGAAATTGTATACATAACATAAGATATTAACTTATATCAAATGATAGGAACTTATTTGTTTGATGTTATTTTTTATATCGTTTATTATTATTTTTATATTATTTAACATCATTGTCATATTATTTAGTATCATTTTTGTATCCATTTACATTATTCTTGTATAATTCATTTCATATCATTTTACAATATTCTCGTATCATATCATATCATCTAACATCATTCACTGATTTTATTTAATGCTGCAATATTGTTGTATTAATTGTGTCACCTAACGGTCAACCACTTGTAATCGTTGTTGCTGGAACGACTTGAAAACGCGACTGGTGGGTATGGTACACCTGTTGCAATATTCCTTGAGGGGAAGTAATTAGCGTTGGGAGATAAATTGATTCTAGTAGATGTGCCAACTGCAGGGCAGAGCTTCATCCGAATGGAAGAAGTTGAACCACACCTACCGGTACTGCGACAGCCACCGTCATCTCGTCTTCCTCTCCCTCCACCACCAGCAGCTGCTGAAGCAGGAGAACAAGATGAGCAAGAGCAGCCAGCTCCACAAGGCCGGCGCACGCGCATCAGCTACAGTGTTAGCATTTTCACAAGGAATTCGACCATTCCTGCTGCCTCTGCCAGAATGAGTCACGACACATGTTCCTGCTTCCTTGTCACGGCAACCTTCTGCTTCTTTGGTCTGTGCATATGTTGCTTCTTCCCTTCCTGCATTGCATACATACATATATATATGTTCCAACGATCCTGATTAGCATGCATGTATTATGTATGTGCAGCATCCATGACCTTTATTCTTGGCTTCTGTGGAACTGAAAATCTTGTGTTGGGGCCCAACACCTCATGGCTGCTGCAAGCGAACTCTTTCTTCGCGCAGCACATACGGGTACAAGATCAGGATTCTTCTGCTGATCCTGCTGGTGCATTCGTGTATGGGTTTTCAAGGCCACCACCTCTTGACGTTGAGGTCACCTGGACTGAAACTCATCATCTGTCTATACTACCAAATATGCATCAGGCCAGAAATATCCTCTCTGTCAATTTTTTTCTTGGTAGTTGCATTCTGTCCCACTGGGAGTTCTTTAATCTTACGAGTTGTTCATTTGTAGCAGGAGTGGGCATACTACCTCAGTGGAGAAGCGCAAATAAATGTTTCCTACTTGATCCTCGAAGACCAGGGTTCCTCCTCTTCTTTATCACTTGCCATTGCGAAAGGTCTATATCTTTTATTTGTTTATCTAAACTTTTAAATTGATCTCTATGGCAACGTTTAGTTTGCCTTCTTTACCAGGTAAACAGAGCCTACTTGAATGGATAGATGATCCTCTGTTTCCTGATTCTACTCTTTCCTGGAATCTAATCCATGGTAAATTCAGATGTTTAAGAAACTGAATGATTGACTGATATTATCGAGGAAGCATCTCCATTGACAAGGCTCTTTCTATTTGCAGGAAATGGTTTTATCAAACAAAAGATTTCCAAACCTTCTGATTATTACGTTTCTGTGGCTAACATGAATCAATTGCCAGTGAAGGTACATATATTCACTTTATGTAAATTAAGTCATCATGTCATTTTCATAATTTATGAGTGATAGAAAATTTCCAACTATAGGATGTCTATGCCATGTGTAAAATCATAATACAAGAAATCAATTAATTTCGAAATTTCAATTATAAGTATCATAGATAGATAAAAATTTCTAAATAAAAATAAACCTATGAATCATGAATTTATATGCATATCTTAAAATCAATCCATTAAATATAAATCCAAATGATGGATTTGATAAACATTCATTGTAATATTGACTATTTAAACATAAAGTGATTTTAAAATTTATATGTCAATAAACAATGTATTCATAGAATTGATTTTTTTTATGAGTTAATATAAAATCATTGAATTTTTCAAGTCAAATTATTAAGCTAAAAGTCTTAAATTGACTTGATTTTTGGTCTATGGTCTTTGTAGACAATTTATATCAATATCTAATATTTAAATTTTTCATATAATCAACATATAATGAAATATTTAAGAGATTTAAGAAAGGACTCGCTTCAAACAAGGAAGTTCAGTCTATCTTTTCCCTACTTAAGCTAAGTGATATATACATACATATATGTAAGCAAATTTTCTGATAAGATCCGACTCTACTTAAGTTAAGTGTGGCTTTGGCATTTTTTCAGTAAATATTGTTGTATTTCATCCATAAATTACTGTAGAAAGAATTCCAGTATTTACTAAAAAAATCACACAAGCAATATTGAAATTATTTTTTCAGTAAACTGTAAATTAAATATACATAGTTTATTGAAAATATGCATGGACCTTACTCTCTCTCTCTCTCTCTACCCTTTTTCTTCTCTCTTTAAGCTTTGTTCATTTCATCAACTAACTTAGATGTTTTTGTGTGTTACAGGTGTACTTGAATTTTAGCATACAGGCTTGGTTATACAACACAACTGGAGCATATTACAAGTGCTCACTAAATCAAAGTTCATGTGTTACGAAGCTTTTCGTTTTCGTGCCAAATGCCGTTGTTATAACAACTTCCAACCAAACCACGGTAAATCTACATAATGCTTGCATTTAACTAGGTCTTCTACACCTAGACGTCATAAGAGTCATCGAGATCATACTACCATTATTCGTCCTCTCCCTAGTCTTCAGGGTTTCCTCTCCCTTTCGCATCCCTTCCCTTTCCTTTCTTCGCTTTTCTCCTAGTCCTACCCATCCCTTCCCTCCCACACCTCCTCCCAAGCTACTCCTCTCTCCCCTTTCTATTTCTCCATCATCCAGTTGTGCCTCGCCTTGATGATGATCTTGTGGAGTTGCTTGATAAGCTCTCCATTGAGGATAAAGCTTTATTATCGGAAAGGACCTCCTTGAAGTTATCTAGAGAAGATGCCTAACTCTCACTTTCCTTACTGATGCTCCATTCAGAAAAGTTAATATCTGAAACAATCTACTCAAAGCATGGGACTTGAAAGCCAAGGCCTTCATTGTGGAGGTATCACCAAAGCTTGGCCTTGCAATCTAAGGAGTTGAAGAAAATACTCCTCTAAGGAACTTGGTCATTCTTCAATGACCTAGTGACTACAAGCTTGAATTCATGGACGTGTGGTTCTAATTGCATGGCATTCCACCGAATAATGTCACTATTCCAATCATTAAGAAACTTGGAAATTTTGTCAAGGAAGTACTAGATGTGAGTCTTAGCTTTGTTAATCTTAACCAGCCTCAGATCTCAAGCTTTCATAAGGTCAAAGTGCAACACAACATCAACAAGCCTCTTTGAGCTACCATTCCCATGATCGTTGTTAGCTTGGATAGGCGCATAACAGTCAAATATGAAAGGCTTCGGAGATACTGTAGGTTTTGCAGGAAGATGAGTCATGTTCTAAGTGATTGTGAAAGGCATGATAGAATCCAAACCAACATAAACAAGCTCTCTACAAGGGAACTAAAGGAAGCTCAACGTTATTGACTACTACCAAACTATTCAGAAGATCTCGCGGCAAAGCCTCCTCCATCAAAAGCGAAATTCCACAAAAATAATATCCTTAAGGGGAAGGATGACTTCCACTCCTCTCCTAGTGGAAGGCAACAAAACCGTACCTAGGTGCACCTAAGGAAGATGTAGTTCCAAGCTAAAGAAGTAGAGATTGGGAGGTACATCTTACAGACTCTTTCTCGTGCCTACCTACCACAAGCTTTAAATACAAAGAATCTGCCTTGCTTAGTTTTTGAGGCTCTACCAAATGCCTGCACAACGTCAAAAGAAAACTAGAGCTTTCCTACACACTACCTCGCATTTATTGCAACGACGTTAGTAAGTACAAACAGAGACTACTAGAAATGACCTTTCCCTTGTTGGTACAATGAAAGATAATCAAGAATTAATTGATTCCAATGCTACTACCCACACTATCGACTCCTTAAATAAATAAAAAAACTCCAATGTCAGGTGCTACTCCCAACACCTTTACTTTCCCTATAACCAATCCCACCCCATCTAACACTAAAGTCATCATTTAAGTTGTTAAACCCAGTATCAAAACCGCTTCCACCACTACCTTCTCTTCTTCTATGGGCCCAAGGTCAGCCCATCCCAATCAACCCAGAAGCCAAATCCACCCAAGATCACCACTAAAATTATTAGCCCATTCGCACATCATGTTGGGCCCATCATCACCAAGCCCATCACTCATCCTTCTCCACCCAACCTTCTAGCTTCCTCTCAAATCCTATTGATGCAAGACTCCTTCATGGACCTTCTAGCTAGAGTCCACAAACCACGTATGAATCTTATACTAGAATCAAACAAGAAACCTAGAAAAGAAAGCTTTGAAATCATTGAAGCTTCGAAGAAACCCAAACTCTCCACCACTTTTACTTTGTGGGATTAGAGGAATTTCTACATTGTAGCTACATATATGTGGGTTACCTGGAAATATTAGTGCAAAACCTCCATTGAAGATGTTGACTTCCAAACCCCAAGAATACATCCAGAAGCTTAAGCTATCTGAAACACCTACAAGGATAATGGTATTAAGTCTGATTCTCTGCTCTCTATTTCACCTATGGCTTCACACTCATAGACCCCCCTCCTCCTCTCAAACCGTTAGACTTCATCAAAGTCAATTCCAATGTAGCATTCTATCCACGAGGATGCTCTCAAGAGTAATAGCCATAAATCACTTGGGTGTCATTGTGGGATCGCTTGCTTCTTTCAACCCACCGAAAAGCCCCCTCATGGGTGAAGCAAAGGATCTTCTTCAAGGTATGCAATTGGTGCCTAGTAAAGGATGAAAGAAAGTCATATTTGAGAGTGACCACATAAATCTCATACAATTGTTGCAAGAGTCTCTTTTCCATACTTTCCCTACTTTTGTGAATATCTTTGTTGCATGCAAGAGTTTGGAACGTCGTTTCGACTCTAACCATTACCAATTCACTTTTAGGGATGCCAACATGTGTGTCCACAAGTTTTCTCATTTCAATTGGAGATGTAAAAGTACCTTGTACTCAAAGAATTTCTACAAGTTCCTTGTATCTCAAATCTTATTCTCTCAGAAGCTTTATAACAATTGTCCTTCTCGTTATTATGAGACTAGGGACGTCTTTTACAAAAAAAAAAAAACACCTATGTCTTCCACTATTTAATCATAATTAGTGGTCACCAATCAAAGAATCTATCTATTATATGTCCTATAATCTATCTACCATTGGAACTTAAGTCAATCTATCTCATCATAGATTTACTTCCTTGGCACGTAGCTAATAACACAAAAATATACTAACTGTATTTATGATATTCTCTTCTTTGTAGCGAGACAAAGATAACACAATATCTAGGAATATGGTAACACCTATATAATGAAAAAATATATGTAGATTCATTTGCCAATAATAGTCTATTTATTTGTTTGCCAGTTACCATTTGTTTTTGAATATTTGATCTAATTTTTCCCATTATTGTTTTCAGGATAGGGAAAACAAAGAGTGGAATATAAGTGTTTCCTTTAGCCCACGATGGATTACTTATTTTGTTGGTTCAGGTAGAAATATTGTCTACCAAGTTTTCCTTTCAATTCAATAATAATGTTAGTTATACATATTAAATTTAGAACAAATTACTTATTGGTATCATGAAATTTACCACTTTTTATGTCACTACCTCCAACTTCAAAATCCTATACATTAGTACCTCGTAGTTATGGTGTCATGTACTATGATCTTTCTGTCTGTAAACGCTAATTTATAAATAAATTTTGACGAAAACATCCTCTACATATCAACTTCAGCCCCTTCCTTCCAACTTAAGCAAGTTTCTTCCCTAAATATTCCCCAATTGAATAAACCCTAACCCTACTCTTCAAAGCATGAGCTCCATTTCAATAAGTCCTACCTAGTCACGGTCTTCTTCTTTAAAACAACAACATATGTACTGTCAAAGCTTCACAAAATGCGACCTATCAAGTTTCATGCCTTTTACACATGATTAGCCACTACCATCGATAATGGTGAAAATAATTGTCATCTATTCTTAGGCTTGCTCACTGCTACAAAAGTAATTGGAAGAGAGCTTAAGCTTTGTGAGTTCCCAAGAAGGAACACAAGATTGAAGCTACCCAAAAAATAACATTGTGTTAGAACATTGTAGTTGTTCTTGCACTTTGTTTTCCTAAAGTAAAAATCTCTACTACTGTTGAGGAAGACAAGGACGCATCACTACTTGTCAATGGAGAAGGCTTCGATGCTCTTGGTCATCAACGAAGAAGGCACATGTACTATTGACAAGAGACTGTGATGGAGAAGGACACCAACATTTAGGGAATCGGCAATAGTAGTTAGGGTTTTGTCAACACTATTATTGGTATCGAGAAGGAGAGGAAAGATTAGAGATTAAATGAAATGAAAAAAAACACAAAAAAAGGGTTATAGTTGTAAGGACAAAATAGTCAGTTTACACCTACATTTGATGGTAGTAGTATGGGTTGTATTTTCTTTTTAGTTGTCTTAACTAGAAGGTCTTGATGTGTAGGGTTTTGACGTAGGGCATAACGTTATCTTAATGGATTGTACTTTCGTGTTAGCTGTCTTAACTAGATGGTCTTGATGTGAAGGGTTTTAAAGTAGGACATAGCGATATCTTAAAGTGTTTAAGTTCATAGTGCTGATAAGTAATTTATTCTTGTAGACTGTATTAGGAAGGCCAGGAGTGGTTTTAACCTCAACAATTTATCTATTACAGGTATAGTGACGTTGATGATGACGCTAGCATTGAAATTCATAGCTCAATTGATTCCCAACTCCGAAGGAAGCAATAATGAAGGCACATTAGAGGTAGCAAACGAGAGAACACCACTACTTTCCAATAAAGATGACGACGAAACAAGTTTGGGATCATCCTATGAATCTGTTTCCCATGATGAGAATGAAGAATATCGTAGGAAGGAAGAAGAAGCTCATTTTGATCCAAATATAATGTCAACAGAAGCAGGGAAAGACAGCCTTTCTGAACATCTTTGTCTTATTTGTTTTGGTGCACCAAAGGATAGCTTCTTCCTTCCATGTGGTCATTGTGCAACATGTTTCTCATGTGGAACGAAGTAAGTCACCACCACCATCAGCACACTCTTATTCGAGTTTCAAATCTTAGACTTAATGTTTACACGCAGGATAACGGAAGAGGCAGGAAACTGTCCGTTCTGCAAGCGGAGAACCAAGAAAGCCAGGATGATCTACAACATCTGAGGTGTATGCTGTTTATTGTACGTGTTGCAAGATAAACTTTTCATACAACGGAACTACTGTAACAACCTTTGAGATAATAGCACTTTACGATATCGTTTTGTGTGCCTCTTATTTCCGAAATTCACATAATTTTGGCCTAGAATACAGACATGAGCACTAGCAAGAGAATGGTTAACGCACCAGAAAACAAATAATATAAAATTTACAATCAGCTGTCCTGTTTATTGTAACGACTGAATGCTTACCTCACCACAGCCATGGAACAAAAATAACAACCATGGAACAAAAATAACGACGTCTTAGATCATACAATACGCACCATATTCTAGCTCCCATAGATATTAGCCACGAATTTTCGTTTGGGATGCTTAAATACTGCTTATAGCGTTTGATGAAAAGCTACATGCGCACGGCAAAAACCTATCAATACAAAGATCATACACAATGATGGTCACATTATTTTGGAGTCAACAACAGACGCAATATCTTTTTGATTTAAGCAACAGCATGTCAGAGTTCCAAACTATTTCATTTGTTTTGCAAATACCCTAATCCCACTGGATTGTCCAATGGATGGTCCACTCAGACAGGTTGACAGTTGACTTTTCATCACTTGCAATAATATCATAAGGTGAATCCTCTCCAAATTCAGTTGGTAGTGACCTCCAGTGCAAAGATGGCTCCCAGTCAGCTTCTCTGAGAACCTTTAGAATCTCCTCCACAACGATATTGCTCCCCTTGGAACTGAAATGAATGCCATCACTGAAATGAAACAGTTCAGTACATAAATAAAATAAAGCTCTCTTCTTAAAACATTAAAAGAGCCGGCATCTATTGAAACAGCCAGACTAGATATTCATTTGGCAATAAGCCTATCAGTATATTAATAAGTTGCAAAAATAAAGAGAAGGAGACGTGGCTGACTGTTATTTTAACACTTGACAAAGTGAAATGAAAACACAGATAAATATCACGCACACTCAAAGAGAATGGAGTTTTCAACAGAAGTGCTAATGCCAAACAGGAGGCATACAGACTAACTGAAACTGTTTCAAGTTTTAACAGTGAATCTAGAATCATCATACAGTGCATTCACCCTAAATCTTTAGTAACATCCACTAAGGTCAGGGCATCTGTCTACTGGCTAGAAGGGTTTTCTATTGTTAAAAGAGATGAGTGACCTCACTAGCTAAAAAATTGTTTTGCAATGAAGCAAAAAATTTGATATGCCTATTCCTATTCTCCTTTTGTTACGGTTATATGCACACCATTTTATCAAGATTATAAGAATACAGTGATGTTTTTCGCAATTGTGGTCATAGTTGAACATTACTACACATTACAAAGCAATAGAAGATAAACCCAAAATCCAATTACAATTGTATGGCCTAGTGGTTGAGTCGTTCAACTAGACAAGCAAAACCTCTTCACTTGAGTGGAGGTCATGAGTTTAAATTTCACACTACCATGATTGCAGGTGATTTATTTTTAACTGATACAGGAGAGACCCAAGTGACGTGTCATAATGAAAATATGCAAAAGGATATGTGTGTGTGTGTGTGTGCGCGCACGCGTGTATAGAGAGAAAATAATGATCTCATAGGATCCAATCCTATTTAGAATAGCTTGTGCCTAACCAAACCGTTTATTTATTATAACTTCCTGTTAATCTACACCGTCCATTACTAATTAGGTAGTTACAAATTTTCAATTAAAAATCCATTATTTTTTCCATTTATGATTAATTGACATAATTAATGTAACCATCAACTCACATTAATTTAAAACCACCAACTTGCACTAATTTGAATTAATAGTTATCTCTTTCTCTCTCTAGTCATACTTAGAAATAACATTAATGTCATTCAAATGGCTATATTTTGTTGAATTACTTATATGGTATCATTTTTATTTACTCTTCATTTTGATTTAATTCAGTTTCCCTATAATATTCAATTTTTATTGAATTTAAGCTTTTGTTTACTAAATAAATAGTGATTACTAAATCTATTAATTTTGTATGACCATATTAAACTTTGATTACTGACTCTAAAACTTTTGGTTATATACTAAGATTTATAAATTATATTCAGTATTACTAACAATATTATGTTTGTATAACTGATTCAACCTTTATTCTTAACCTATAATTTTCTAATATTTTAATATTCTTAATTATATTCGGTAAATTCCAGATCTATTAAATTATCCATTTTATTCAACTTTTTTACTGAATCGATATATTTCAATATACTATTATGTTGATGATTATATTGTTCAACTACTAAATATATTAAACATAAAGTTTGCTTTATTCGTCAATATATTCTTCCCATTTATGGTTGGAAAAAAACTAATTTGGTAATTACATATGCAAATTAAAGAAATTTTAATTTAAAGATTTTAAAGGGTATAAAGTCCCCCTCCAATTATAAACCATCAATCTTAAAATAGTCTAATTAATTACAACTCTATGTCCTTCCCAAAATAACTACCCCTATTAAATTTCAAATTTGAATCAACACCGTTAATTGAGCATTATTAGTGGAAAAATATCCACAAAATCTCGTATCCAATAACTAAAAGATATTGATAGGCACTAAACAAGGAAGCTTCAATTCAAAACAATAATAAACAACAATAACTAGAGTTGAGTCTTACTAGAACATTAGCCTATATATATATATAAAGAGGTGTTTCATGACTATGTGGATTGAGTAGGGGGAGATGGGGAAACATTGTTTGGCAGGACATATAAGGCCATCTTATAATTGGATATGGAGCTGGAAAAATATGCTAGTGTTTGTAATTGCTAATTCTTCTTTCACTTCCTACTTTTCCCTTTTACTTAAGAGCAAGGTCAGAATTTTCCAAAATTTTACATTTATTAAAAGTAAGCAACTGACAATTGACTGCAGAAACGATATAGACAACCACCAAGATAGCTTCCAACACTTGAAAAAGAAATTGTCAAAACATGTCCCACTATAATCAAAACCATACAAATTGCACTTTACCTGGCCTGTAGTTATTTATTATAAAAACCATTGGAGCATTGTGGCCTATTATGATCAAGAGAGAGGATGTCCAAAAACAAGTGAAATCTCACTAGATACAAGTGTCAGAGATGACTATTCTATAAAATGAAAATTTTCAGTGAAAGTTATTCGTTGTATGAAATAGAAAAAGAATCTTCAAGCATATAAATAAAAAATATGGTCAAAAGTAGCAGACTTACATAAGGCAAACCGTTCCCCAATCATCCTTTCTCTGTATCGATGTCCATAGATCGATGACCTTCACATTCATCTCGTTGCATAGCTTGATGCAAGCCTCCGAGTATTTTCGGCAGTTTTCATTTGTCCGATCTAACTGAACAATTACATTGCTAAATTGAAAAAATGACCAAATTAATACGTTAATTATCTAGTTCAATTTCATAGAATCCAACAAAAAAAATAATGCACCTTTGTAACTCGCGTATCTTTTCCTCATTGATTGGAGGGCAAGAAAGGAAAATGATGCGGGTATTCTCCGACAGGCTCTGCATGGCATTTCCAAATGATGAAAATAACATTGCTGAGAAGGACCACTAAGCATTACCTGATCAAATCAACTTATAAATTCACCTTAAGATGGTTTGCGATCTTCATCATGTTCTCAATATATTCTGGAAGTGGAACATGAGGACCTAGGCCAGATGGATGAGACCCCATAGAATCATTACCACCAAAGTAAACTATCACCAAAGAGGGCTGCACTGGTGCGTCCTGACAAGGCCAAAGAGACACACTAATTAAGGATAGAGGAAGTGAAAGCGTAACCCAACAAGACAATAGCCATAAATATAAGTATTATCAGGTAATGACAAGGATTAAATAAGAAAGAGTAAGTTTTTATTGCATGAAAAAATCCACCACACATGACGGATACGTTCATTGGTGAGCTGCTGACTGTTAACACAAATCCTTCTGCACCCATGGCACTTTCCAGTTTAATGATTGGATACCATAAAACTATTACATACTATCAAATATTCCCCCTGCACCAAGAAGTGTCAAAACACAAAATCTGCTTGGTTTTCATATAAGACACATGTGAAGAGAAAATAACACTAGAATGATTACGATAAGATCCTTTTGCCTAAAAACAGAGAGGGAGCACTGAAATATCAGACTAAAAAAGGTTAGCAGCAAAGTAGATATAATTCAGTTGAGGGAGCAGTACCAGTGCATAAATATTCCCCAACAAATTCTTGTGTATTTTGGTGAAGAAATTATTTCCACTAAAACGAAATTTTAATTATTATACTGTAGAACTATTTAAATCATCAGTGGTTCCTATACATCAGTCATTTCTTTTATATAAGTGCAGCAAGTCAGCAAGATGCCATTACGTTTAAGAAAATGTTTTAGTTGACTGTGCCCTCGAAAAAATAAAAAAAACTTGAAATCTTGTCGCATTAGTTGTTTAAATCATGCAGTTGAATGTGCAGTAATAACAAAGAAAGATACCATAATTCGGAAGCAAGTTACAAGCACCAAGAGATCAAGCGTATGATTAGTGAAAAAAAAAAAAAACATGCAACAACTCAATTATGGCCCCACACAAAACAAAGTAGTGGCATGATACCTTCGGGAAAAGTTGATCAAGCACCTGGACAGCACGTCTTGAGTTCCAACCGGCGTATCCACGCACCAAGATATCAGCCTATAACAGATAAAGTTCACAGGAAACTCGAAGGAACAAAACAAGTGCGATGAAACTTACAAATACTAAGGTGCCTAGATGTGATCCGATACAGCAAATGTTAGGTGATTTATTCTCAGAGGATATCATTACTTTGTAGCGGGCGGGATAAAAAGATGAAAATTTGGAGGCATTACATAGCTTTGTGTTGTTAGGAAGAAAAGAAAAAAGTGGATACTCTACTCTATCCTACTTGGGAATACAAAAGAAGTGTGTTTTATTCTCCCTTTTTTCGTATTGGGTACACAGGAATCTAGATTTGGGCTTCCACAGTAGAACCGCTGATCCAAATGTCGAGGGGTAGATTCCTTTCTGGAGTGTAAAGAAAACCTTCACCCACCCTCCCTCAGATAAGCAGCAGCAGCAACAACAAAGCAGGTTCGAAATGGATCCTAATCTAATCGGGATCCCTTGGTTTGTTTGTTTGTTATCCATACCTTGCGGGCGTAGATATCAGCAAGGGTTGCGCCCCAGCCCCCATTACTGAAGCTGTACTGAACGATGGAGGAACCAAACAGAACAAACAACGGACGGCCGCGGCGCACTCCTCCTCCTTCTTCTCCCATTGTTGGTTGTTTGCACACAAGCGCAAACAAACAAAAATGTCGCAGCTTTCGAACAGAAAAGGAGGAATTAAAGAGGATTATCGGTGATGACTACTACTGGGGCAGTAGTGGTCTTGTGGGTGTATGTATTTTGTATTTATCAAGGGCGGACCGCAGTTCTTCCCACACATTCTCCTCCGTCCTCCCGCCCCCATGTGCGAGAGAGAGAGAGAGAGAGAGTAATAGCCATAAATCACTTGGTTCTTTCAACCCACCGAAAAGCCTCCACATGGGTAATGCAATTGGTGGCTAGTAAAGGATGAAAGAAAGTCAAATTCGAGAGTGACACATAAATCTCAAACAATCATTGCAAGAGTCTCTTTTCCATGCTTTCCCTACTTTTGTGAATATCTTTGTTGTATGCAAGAGTTAGTAACGTCGTTTTGACTCTAACCATTACCAATTCACTTTTAAGGATGTCAACATGTGTGTCCACAAATTTTCTCATTTCAATTGGAGATGTAAAAGTACCTTGTATTCAAAAAATTTCTACAAGTTTCTTGTATCTCAAATCTTATTCTCTCAGAAGCTTTATAACAATTGTCCTTCTCGTTATTATGAGACTAGAGACGTCTTTTACAAAAAAAACATACCTATGTCTTCCACTATTTAATCATAATTAGTGGTCACCAATCAAAGAATCTATCTATTATATGTCCTATAATCTATCTACCATTGGAACTTAAGTCAATCTATCTCATCATAGATTTACTTCCTTGGCACGTAGCTAATAACACAAAAATATACTAACTGTATTTATGATATTCTCCTCTTTGCAGCGAAACAAAGATAACACAATATCTAG
This sequence comes from Posidonia australis, assembly GCA_024699735.1. Lineage (NCBI taxonomy): Eukaryota > Viridiplantae > Streptophyta > Magnoliopsida > Alismatales > Posidoniaceae > Posidonia > Posidonia australis. The sequence continues at coordinate 39,187 of JAMKQA010014252.1, forward strand.
GAATATGGTAACACCTATATAATGAAAAAATATATGTAGATTCATTTGCCAATAATAGTCTATTTATTTGTTTGCCAGTTACCATTTGTTTTTGAATATTTGATCTAATTTTTCCCATTATTGTTTTCAGGATAAGGAAAACAAAGACTGGAATATAAGTGTTTCCTTTAGCCCACGATGGATTACTTATTTTGTTGGTTCAGGTAGTAATATTGTCTACCAAGTTTTCCTTTCAATTCAATAATAATGTTAGTTATACATATTAAATTTAGAACAAATTATTTATTGGTACCATGAAATTTACCACTTTTTATGTCACTACCTCCAACTTCAAAATCCTATACATTTGTACCTCGTAGTTACGGTGTCATGTACTATGATCTTTCTGTCTGCAAATGTTAATTTATAAATAAATTTTGACGAAAACATCCTCTACATATCAACTTCAGCCCCTTCCTTCCATCTTAAGCAAGTTTCTTCCCTAAATATTCCTCAATTAAATAAACCCTAACCCTACTCTTCAAAGCATGAGCTCCATTTCAATAAGTCTTACTTAGTCACGGTCTTCTTCTTTAAAACAACAACATATGTACTGTCAAAGCTTCACAAAACGCGACCTATCAAGTTTCATGCCTTTTACACATGATTAGCCACTACCATCGATAATGGTGAAAATAATTGTCATCTATTCTTAGACTTGTTCACTGCTACAAAAGTAATTAGAAAAGAGCTTAAGCTTTGTGAGTTCCCAAGAAGAAACACGAGAGAGAGAGAGAGAGAGAGAGAGAGAGAGAGAGAGAGAGAGAGAGAGAGAGCCGTTAAATGATACCGTTAAATGATACTACCAAAGTAGATAATGGTGACGTTAAATGATACTACCAAAGTAGATAATGGTGAATTCTTCAATCAATATGCTACCGAAACATATCACCTTGTTTAAAGAAAATGAAAAATCTTGAAATAATGATACCACACTTGAATAAAATGATATTTACATCAAAAATTAATGATACCTCTATCTAGTATCATATGATGATACCAAATTTTTACCTAAATGATAGTTTCTAAAAAAAACTTAACTAAATGTTGACAAAAATATTGATACGAGATCTTGTTCCAGTGTTACATGGATCAATCGAAAATGATATGGTATATGAATATGACTTCAAGCAATGTAAGATTAGGACCAAAAAAAAAAAACAAAAAACAAAGTTCATCGTGAATTTTTAATGCACAAGTATATTGGAAAATGTCTTTAATGAAGTTTTTTTCATAAAATCTTTCTGGTAGAGAATAACTTCAATAAAGATAGGATGAAACACTAATCTTTCAACATCACTGAAGTCTAATAATGAACATTGAATACAACTTTTCAGAAAAGAATAAATTAATTTTAAAAAATTGTAGACAAAATTTTCATATGAGATGGGGAAAAAAAATGCACATGAAACGAGACGAAAGAAAAGGAAAGTGAGAAGAAGGATAAAAAAAGAGGAGGCAAAAATAAAACAAATATGTTTGATGTTTCACTCGTATCAAATTTAAATTTCTTTTCGAGTTTTCTTCTTACTCATGTGTTAGAACGAAGCATATAGTACAAATGTCAATGTTCATGGTACTATAGTTGTTAAAAAAAACCTACTTGTAAACGTTGCTAACGTGGACTGTCGCGTAGGCAATCACAGGATGTGCATGAATATTTAGACTATATCATTTTTCATTATTATATTAGTTATGAATTTATTAATTATAAATAATATTATTTTAATCTATACGATTGATTTTATAATTTTAAAAAACATTGAAATTATATTTGGCAAAATGGGCCGTAGGATTTGCCTTGGACGACCAGCTGGTAGTTGGGTGGTGGCAGATGATATATCATCACTGTTACTGGTGGAACCAGTAGGAGTGCTTAACTGCAGTTGGTATCATGGCAGTCAGGCTGGAGCCTGCAGGGAAGCACGTACAAGGAAAAGGACTAAAATAATAATGCTTACTTAATGCATTATCGTAAGACTCCCAAGATCTACACAACCACTTTATCACGTGTAGGAATGGCTCCAGTACTTTATTTCAATACCAGACTCAACAGCATTTACACTCTTACCTTTGTTTCCAGGACTCTCTTGAAATCAAGATTGAATGAAGCTCTTAGACCATCGATACCTCACTTCACGCACAATCATCAGTCAACCTCCCACCGGATATTTAGTTGTATGTAGACATGGAAAACGGGCCCGCAAAAAACGGCCGCGGGCCAGGGCCGGTCCGGCCCGTCGTGGGCCGTGGGCCGTGTCGGGCCAGACTGGCCGGCCCGTGGGCCCGGCCCCGGGCCATGGGCTGTGCCGAACCTGGTCGGCTGTTTCACGGGTTGGGTCGGTCCGATTTCCATGTCTAGTTGTATGTTCACTCCTGCGTCCTCTATATTTTTGCTAAGGCTTTTGGATCATGCTTATTAACTTCGTAACATTCTTTTTTTTTTTTTTTTTGTAAACGGTAAATTTTTTTTTTAATACATGTATAAGATTCAAATTCGGGACCTATGACAAATTTAAAGTTTTCCCAAACACTGTGACAATGAAACATTGTCTAACTTCGTAACATTCTGATTCACTTCAAACCCACTTCTGTAATTGGGCCGTCAAAGCTTCCATTCTACTTGAACCGTTAATGAGTACCATTTTCTCCATCGAAAAAACATACGAGTTACCTTCAAATGATGGTTTGTTGTGGATAGAAAATGTAGTAGATGGGGTTCTAGACTTCCTGCAGCCAATCATACATGTGCAGGCTAGCTATGAGAAGAATCCTTATAGGAGTCGTAACTCATTACAGAATCCTACAACAGTTAGCAAACAAAACAGACACTCGTATGCATCGTTCGCAAAGATCGGAGGTGAATGTCTTCGAAGTCAAAGATTCAAACCCTTTGATACAAAAAAAAACATCATTGTGCTTTAACCAAAATATTATTCAAGAAAAATGATATCGTATAAGCACAACCAGGTTTCCAACATATCATATCATATTCTTCAAATTGATGATCAACTCCAAAGAGAGTGCGACAATAGATGCTCATGTTTCAACTACAAAATTCACTGCTTTCAGAAAAGATACTCACGGGACACCAAATATGTAATGCAAGTGACATTCCAAGCAGAAGAATGACAATGAATTGGCAGAAAAAAGTGACCACAAACTCTTTCCTTTCACACGTATTCAAGTCTAATGAATAACGACAATGAACGTTTGGCAGCACGAGAGCTAAAAGCTTAAAACTTTCCCCACAACGGAAGCACACTGAATCGCCCAACTGTCTTCCTTCTTAATTTTCAACATAAGAGAAACTGTGATCAGCTCATTTTGAGATTTGTACCCAAAAAAATGAGTGTATTAGTAATCACCGGCAAAATACTGCCTGATCTCATTTTATAAGACGATTACCTATAGAACTCAATCTTGTGAGTATTATTAGTAATCAAAGAATATAATAGACAGAATGGATGACTAGTAGTCAAAGATCTTCACCGAGTTAGAGCTTTCTTTAGGTGCAGAAGCCACAAAGCAATCTCCATAGCAAGCAATCGGGCTTCAAGCAGAAATTTCTCCAATTGTATGCACAGTCTTGAAAAAAGAGATCGCTTGTGCAGCATTTTTGTTTCAACCACTGCTTCTGCCGACACTCTTCCAGTAATCAAGAATGTGTCAAGAGAAGATCCTTGCAACTGCCATAATCAATCAAGAGAGAACCAAGTTCAGAGATTTGTGCACTTTTTATATTATACCATACTTACCACAAATTAACAACTAATTCCTGAGCTTGCATGCATTTTTTTAAGATATCTAAACTATTTGCCTATTTAGTAATAATAATGAAAAAGATTAGGATTCCATAGCCATTGAACAAACCACCAGTAGTAGTAGTAGTACGAAGATGGACATCCAACTGTTCACCATACCATAAACCTTACCACCATAACACCATAAGATTGCCAAAGATCATGATTCCCTGGCTGTTGAAAAAATGAACAGAAGTGGTCCTACCTGACCTTTATTACCACTATTAAGGAGATAACCAACAGTTCCCCCATGAAACAATTACCAGGTCATAATAATCAGTGTCAAACTATGAGCCCTACAAATGCAAAACAAGGAGAACATGATGGACCTTTCTTATGAACCCTACAATTACCAGGTCATACCATAATCATTATGCTATGATGCTTAAACAAGCCTTGCAATAGCCATCATGCTGGACCTTTCTTATCGAATAAACATAGACATCCAAGGAGAATATAACACACCAATACAGCATCACACTGAGCTGTGTATATAAACCCAACCAAGAGAATAAGTCAACATTGCTCGTGCACATTTATAATTCTGGTTGCACCTATACAATATTTTATGATTCTGGACATAATTGAGTGGTCCAACTTTCTCCACAGCATTTTCTGTATCAACACTGAGCAATTACCACCATCAATACCTGATTTGCACCTTTTTCCATTGTATTGGACCCTCGTGAACATGTCATCGCCAATTGTCATTTGTAGTCCATGCCATGGTTCGAAATTTCAACCGTATCCAATACATCTCGGATTTAGAGAACTCTGACATGACATTTGGGTGTATTTTCAAAAATATCATATTTCAGCACCCATATTGTGTGTGTATCAATGAGTCAACCAACTTGTGTCGATTCACTACATTTTTTGTGTAGTGACTCACCTGTATTGACCGATGCGAGTGAATAAAAGGCTGAAATGCTCGATATCTCATTCTACAGTTGGCTGCTACTGCTGGCTGCGGCTGTTCGGGTTCTTTGGTGCTACTCATGTGCTCATGTCCCTGGTGCTGCTGACCTGCTGTGCTCTGACTTCTCATCACCAATCCACAGTACCTTGAGGCTCGGGCTGTTACTACCGTGCTGTGTCGTTGGGTTCTCCTTAATAACGGTCACCCCTCAAGAAGAGGAACGTAGCCACAACGCTAAAGCTAACGAAGAGGAGAATGTATACTCTAATTGTAAGTTTATGTATATGCTACATATATATAAGCAAGAACTAAGTCCTAAATCTAGCATATATAAGTTTGTTATCTAGCATACATAAGATCTAAGATTTAAGTTCTAAATCTACCATTTATAAGTTTTAATCAAGCATATATACATGTTTATTGATAGATCTAAGATGTAGATCTAATACATACATAAAAATAAAAAAAGTTTTAGTACATCTAATATCTAGATCTAACATATTAATAAAAATACACTAAGAAATCAAGAATTGAAAATATATAAAGATCCATGAAAATATGATATACTTATTTTGTTTTTCCATTTTTTTGTAAAAATGTAATCTATATAAAAATTACTATTTTTGTTTGAAAACTTGATCTAAGGTTCTTGATTTTATGTATTTGTTTAGCAATTTCGTAACAAAATTAGTAAGAAATCATGATAATTTTAAAAAAAATTCAAAATTTCAGTAAATATTTAAAATAATAATAAAAATCATGATAATTCAAAATAAAATCTAAAAAATCAGGGAAATTTTAAAAATCTACTAATTGCAAATAAAATTTCAAAAATCAATAAATATTTAAGAAGCTAATAAAAATCATGATAATGTGAAATAAAATTTACAAAATCTGGCGAATTTTAAATTCTAAAAATTGGAAATAAAATTTTAAAACTCATGAAAAACTTAAAAAGCTAATAATTGCATATAAAATTTTAAAAAAAATAAAGAAATTTTGTAAAAGTCATGAATAATTTTTTAAGATAAGAAGACACTTAATCTCATTAATCACATATAACTTTCTTATTTCAACTCCATAATGTCTTCTAGTTGGACCTCAAAGTAGTGGAGACCCTAATGAAGGCACTCCATTTAAATCTAACGATGCTAGTTGATTACATGGAGATCCTATTGATAAAGATAAACAAAATACTAAATGCAAATATTGATTGAAGAAAATAATGGGTGAGGATATAACAACATTGAGGCAATAATTTGTTAGAGGCTACAATAATGTTAGCAAAATACAAGTCATGTTTGTCTGTAGTCCGTGATCAAATGAATGCATTGCTAAATGACACAAAAGCAAAAAAAAGTGAAAAGAAGATCAAAGAAAAAAGGTTTAGTAGCACTTTATTCAACGAAGAACATGAAAGGCATCAAGTCTATTAACATATCAAACTCAGAATATTTTGGTGTATCCTCTAGATTGTGAAAACCTCAATGAGAAAGAAATGTACAAAAGAACAATGATGGAGTTAAGAACTGATGAATGGAATAAGACTCAACTCCAAATATTCTATGGTTTAGGTAGCATCCCCCCTAAATGTGAAAGTAACAGTGTCGGTGGTATTCGTTCTTCACATAAGGAAAAAGACAAAAATATTACTAGTATGTTCAAAACATATAGCTAAAGAAATGACAATCTAAATCTAACTACAATCCAAAAAGAAAAGTCAAAGCGAAGATTATCAAAGGAATGTTTGGAAATGTAAGGCAAATGGTTGATCAAGTTGTGGCATAGTATATGTTCTTCAATAGAATCCCTGTAAATGCTACAAAGGGATCTTATCTGCAACATATGTTTTATGTAATTGTAAAAGAAGGTACTAGAATCAAAATACCAATAGATTATGAAATAATAAACAAAAACCTAAAGTTAGAGAATAAAGAGTTACAAAGCTACATCAATAGTTTAAAGCAACAATAGCCAACTTATGATATCACTATCATGTATGATAGTTACACAAGAATAACTAGAAAATAAATAATTAATTTTATGGTTTATTATGATAGTCGTACTATTTTCTTGAAGTCCATTGATATTTCTAATGTTATTAGATTTTACAAGTACATCTACAAGCAAATGGATGAAATGATTAAGCAAATGGGAAAAATATGTGGTTCAAATTGTTATTAATAATGATAATGATTATAAAAAGGTTGGTGAAAAAATCACATTTAAAAATGAAATCTATTAGACACTATGTGTAACTCATTGCATTGATCTAATGCTTAAAGATTTCGAAAAGACGAAATTAGTAAAGAACGTAGTAAGAGATGCAAGGATTATATCAACTTCATTACAATCACTCCCACATATTGACATTTATGAGATCACCTAAGTGTTATGGTGATGATTTGATTTGTCTAATAGTCACCTGATTCACCACCAACTATATTGCTGTCTAAAGTAAACTTGATAAAAAAAATGGATTAAAGTATATATTTAATTCTCGAGTGTGACACAAGTACCACAAGAGCAATAGTCCAATTACTAAGAGAATCAGTGCAATAGTTAATAGTACATCATTTTGAGAGAATACAAGAAAAGTAGTAAATATCATCAAACTAGTTTTAAAAATCCTTCGCTTGATAGATAGAAATAAGAAACCTATCATGGACTTCTTACATGAAACAATACGTTTGATGAAAGATGCGATGAATGATGCAACACCTAGATCTTAAAAAACGTATCTAAAAATATAAATGAAAGATGAAATAGATGTTTCTTTATTCTCTACATAAAACTAGTAAGCATTTTAAAAAATACTTATATAGATTCATAGTTTTCATTATTATGTTAATACAATTATTGAATGACTTCTTCTTTTCAATGTAGCTTGTTATTTGAATCGTCGCTTCCACTACACTAATGACATCAGAAATCGTTTTGATCTAGTGGCATCGTTAGAAGTTACGATTAGAAAATTGGAGTCAAATATTAATGTTCAAATACAAAGTCTAAATGAGATCAAATACTTCAGAGACTAACTTTTCTCATTTGGAGATCGTTCCTCAATTTCTTCTTGTGACACGATGAATCCAAGTAATGATTGCAATATCAATTCTTTTACTTTAAAACCTTAAATAATAATAAAACTAATACTAACTAAAAATCATATTTTTGGTAAATCGTGAGTGCTTCATGGAATAAATGCTCCAAATATGAGAAAATTTGCAGTAAGGATTCTCTCTCAAACAATATCAACATTAGGTTGGGAAAGAAACTAGAATACATTTAGGAACAACAAGATTAAATGACTTGGTCTTCATACATTATAACATAAAATCAAGAATAAAACAACTCAGAGATAAAGAAGATAAAGATCAATTTGATCCAATTGATTTTGCATATATATATATATATATATATATATATAATAAGGAAGATGATGATCATATATTGAGTGACTACGAGAAAATGAAGAATCAATATTAGATAAAGAAAGTAGTCGACCAAGTTCTAGAATTGTTGATACCATAGACATCGATGTAGAATAATACAGATGTGGAACATTCTTATGGTGGAACTCTAGGCCCAGGGGATGACACAGATAATGATTCCATGCAACCACGAGACAATGATGAAGGTGTTAATGGTGGCAATGGAATTCTACTTGTAATTGAAAAACCACAAAGAAAAAGTGAAAGGTCACTTAGCACATTTACAAGAAAGGATGCATTCACGTATGCTACACTAGAACAACATAGAGCTCGACAACCATCTTATAGAACAAGACATTCTAAAGACACAACAAAATCAGACTTTTGAAGGAGTCATACTGGGGAAAATTTATTAAAATCACTTGATTCTCTAAACATTTGCGATTTTACATGCCATTATGATTACAACTCCTTCGAAGGTAATTCTTATAAGCAATCAGATTATAACTTTGAAAATAGATGAACAACAAATTCATCTTCTTATGCTCTAAGTCAACAAAATTAATGGGATATCAACTCCATCTTCAATAATGCATCACCATCAAATATGAACAACAATCTCAACAACATCAAAGAATTCCTCAACCAATATTTCCTTAACAATATCTACAAATGAGATTCTTAATACGACTGTCAAGATTCTAAATGTCGATTTCATGTCAAACTTTAGTCTGACGAAAATAGAAAACATATCGGACTTCAGTGGAACGCGATAAATTTATATAAATCCATAAAAATAGTAAAAAAACTTCAAATTTCGATTTACAACTCTAAAATAAGCATCCTATTCTAGCTTTTATACAAGTCATTCACAAAGAAAAAGTCATTCAACAATTATATTAACATAATAATGAAAAAAATGAATTTATATGAGTATTTTTTTAAAATACTTACAAACTTCATGTAAAGATAAAGAAGAATCCTATTTCATTTTTCACCTATAATTTTCAAATACGCTTTTAAAGCTCTAAGTACTGTATTATTTACGACATCTTCCATTAAACGCATTGCCTCGTATAAGAAACCCATAGTAGATTTCTTATCTCCGTCTCCAAGCGAAGGACTTTAGAATCTAACTTCATAATGTTTACTACTATTCTAGCATCCTCCCAAAATGATGTGCTATTAACTATTACATTGATTCTCCTATCAATCGGACTATTACTCTCATGGTACTTGTACTACACTCGAAAATTAAACATATACTTCAATCCTTTTTCTTTTCAATTATACTTTAAACTTTAAAGAACAATATAGTTGATGGTAAATCAAGTGACTATTGGATGAATCAAATCACCATTACAACACTCAAGTGTCCTCATAAATACCAATATGTAAGAGTTAATGTAAATAAAGCTTGTTATAGTCTTTGCATCCCTTACTATCTTATCTACCAACTTCGTTTTTCCAAAATCTTTAAATACTAGATCAATGCAATGAGTTTCACACAGTGTCTAATAGATTCCATATTTAGACATGATTCTTTCATAAGTCTTTTATTAATTACTGCCAATATTAGTAACAATTTGAACTATTTTTTTCACACTTGTTTAATCACTTCATCTATTTACTCATAAATGTACTTGTAATATCTAATAACAATAAACTTCAAGAAAATAGTACGACCATTACAATAAATCATGAAATTGATAATTTATTTTCTAGTCGTACTTATTAGTCACACCATAAGTTGACTATTGTCATTTTAAACTATTAATGTAGTCTTGTAACTATTCCTTCTCTGACTTCAAGTACTTGTTTATTATTACATAATCTGTTGATGTTTTGACTCTAATACCTTCTTTTGCTTCTACATCAAACATATGTTATAAATAAGATCCCTTTATAGTATTTGTCGAAATAACATTAAAGAACATATACTTTTCCACAACTTAACCAACTTACTCTCTTGCATTTCTAAACATACCTTTAATGGTATTTTACTTTAACTTCTCTCTCGATATATACAGAGTAATGATCAAGCAGGATCTTGCCCTACTTAAGATAGAGTATCATATCTTCAACTATATATTCTAAAAATTTCAATAATACCTTTGCCTTTATCCTTACGTGAAGTATGAATATCATTACCACTGCTTTCCATTTTAGGGGAATACTACCTAAACCATGGAATCCTTGGAGTTGATCCCTATTCCAGCTATTAGTTCTTAACTCTATCATTGTCCTTTTCTACATTTCTCTCTTTTCATGATTTTCACAATGTAAGGGATATACAATATCATCTTCTCTACTGAGCTGTTCTTTTCTTATCTTTTTTCCACATTTTTTCCCTTTCGTTTCCTTTAACAATGTCCTTATTTAATTACAGACTGCAGATGGACATGACTAACATTTATTAACATTACTGTAGCCTCCAACAAGATATTGCTTTAATCTTGTTGTACCCCCACCTATCATTTTCTTCTCACAATATTTACATACAGTTTGATGTCTATCTCCATTAACAGGATCTTCATGTAACTAACCAAGATCATGAGATTTAAGAGGAATCTATTTATTACGGTCTCCACTATTTTAAAGTCCATCTGAGCTAGTAAAAGACATTGTGGAGCTGAAAAAAGAAAGTCACATAGGACCAATGAGATTTAGTTTCCTCTTATTTAAAAAAAATCATGACTTTTACAAAAAGTCTCTACTTTTTTAATTTTATTGCCAATTATTAGCTTTTTGAGCTTTTCATGAGTTTTAAAATTTTATTTCCAATTTTTAGATTTTAAAATTTCCCTGATTTTCTAATTTTTATTTGACATTATCATGATTTTCATTAGCTTTTTAAATATTTACTGATTTTTTAAAATTTTATTAGCAATTATTAGAATTTTAAATTTCCCTGTTTTTTTAAATTTTATTTTGAATTATCATGATTTTTATTAGTTTCTTAAATATTTACTGATGTTTGAATTTCATTTTGAATTATCATTATTTTTTACTAATTTTTTAAAATATTACTAAACAAATACCTAAGATCAAGAACTTTAGATCATTGGTCGAACAAAATCAGTATTTCATATTTTCATGAATCTTTATATAGATATTTAATTCTTCATATATCTGAGTGTATTTTTATTAATATGTTAAATCTAGATATCAAATTTACTAAATTTATTTTTATGAATATATTAGATCTCGATCTTAGATCTACTAAATATTAATGTATTTTCATATATATGTTAGATTTAGATCTTAGAACTATTAAATCTTATATTAAATCTATAACTTAGATCTATTAATAAACCTGTATATATGCTAGATTTAAAAATTATATATATGGTAGATTTAGAACTTAGATCTTACTAATGAGTAAATATGTTAAGATAATAAACTAATATATGCAAATACATTAGATCTTATTTATATTACATTAAAACTTATATAATAAACTTAGATCTTACTTATGCATAAAAATACATTAAAACTTATAATAATTGTTAGAGTTATAGCTTTATGTCTTTTTTGGTTTATTGAGTAATTGGATATCCATTTAATTGGGTATCCTAAAAATATGTAATTCCTTCTATCAAATGAGTAGATCTTTTTTTTCATCTCTAATTTTAACATGGTACCAGAGCACAGGCCTAAACACTAACCTCCACCTACACCCCTAGCCAAGTCGTCGAAAACCGACGTCGCCATCGCCAGAAACCGCCGCCGTCGCCACCGAATCTCATCGGAATCCCTGTTTCCAGTCACTGTTGGCCAGTCCAAGCCACCTTCAGCCCTCCCGTCGCCTCTTCTTCCAACTGTTCAGCCCGTTTTCTCTCCCGTTTCTTCTTCAGGCCATGTGTTAGACTTTTCCATAGTTGTTTGTCGTTGTTTGTGGATGGATACGTGATATCCACCAGTGGTTGAGCCTCCGCATTACGTGGTTGTCTCCCCGGAAGGCAGTTGTGGCGTAGTTTTTTCACTAGTGATCATCGAAATAGGTCTTTCTCTTCTATTTCCTGAAATTTCAGACCTTATATATATTATTTTTTCTTCATCATGGCCCCACGTGAGAATCTTGTAAAGAACCTTAGTAGTACATCTGAGAAATTAAAAGGCAAGAATTATTTATTATGGACACAAAGTTTCGAGACCTTCGTTATTGCATATCGCAAACTAGGTCACCTCACCAAATCTCCTCCACACAGTAAAGATTCCTCATATGAAGATTGATTTGCTGATGATGCCGTCATCGTCTTTTGGATGGTCAATAGTATAGAACTGTCTATGGCTCGAGTTATGATGTTGAGGCCAACGAAGAAGATTTGGGATACTCTCTGTCTCACCTATGGTCATGAGAAAAATATCTCTCGAGTTTTCGAGTTGTACGAGTAATTATTCACTCTTCGTCAAGGGGATCGTTCTGTTCCCTTCTGCGATCTTTATTGGATGAACTTGAGATTCATCAACCCCTAACGACAGATATTACACAGATGAGACAGTACCGGGAGGAGCTTGCAGTGGCCATTTACCTTTTCAGTTTATCTCCTGACCTCAGCTCTCAGATCAGAGGTCAGATTCTAAGGGCAGAAGTATCCCAGACATGCAGTCTACTTTTGCTAGAGTTCTACGCATATCCACAGTTACTCCATCTTCAGTCTCCGAACAGTCTGCTATGGCGGCCACTAGGGGAAAGGACGTGGTAATTTTCGTGGTAGTGGTCGTTCCGAGGCTAAAGGACGGTCTTGGTGTACCCATTGTGGTAGGACAGGACATCGCATTGAGAGATGCTAGGATTTGCATTGACGACATTCTTCTTCCTCATCTGCACATGTTACTACAGAGTCTACACCAATTCAACCCACCAATAAGGAGCAGACAGTCACTATTTCACAGGCTGATTATGACCGACTGTTATAACTACAGGCCACTGATTCCACTGCTACTGCCTTCTATTCCATTTCCACATGTACTAGTGCTCTCCTAACTTCCAGGAACTCTTCCTGGATAATTGATTCTGATGCATCCTCCCACATGTCAGGTACAAAAGATCTTTTCACCCGTCTTTCTCAGTTATTTGATATTAGGTTTGTAGCAATTGCTGATGGTAGATCTTGTTCAGTGTCTGACGAAGGAGTTGTATAGACCTCTTCCTAAATCTCCCTTGATAGAGTCTTATATGTACCTGACTTCCCTGTGAATTTGCTTTCTATCAATACCATTACCAAACAATTATGCTATTTTGTAACCTTTTTCCCTTTCAATTGCATTTTTTAGGATTTGCGGACAAGGAGGAGGATTAATTTGAGCCGTGAGTATGGAAATGGCGTATACCCGCTGGTCAGTGACGAGATACCTTAAGGATTAGCCTCTGTTGCTTCTACCTCTGAGCCATCTTCACTGTGGCACTATCGGTTAGGTCATCCTTCTCACAGGAAACTTCAGCAAGCCCTACCTTGGGTTACCATCTCTCTGTTTGAGTGTGAGTCGTGTCAGTTAGGAAAGCACCATCGTGTTTCCTTTCACTAGTTGCGTCTTGCGTCCAGTTCTGCCTTATTTGAGTTAGTACATTGTGACATCTGGGGTCCTTCCAGAGTCCCGTCTGTGTCAGGTCATCGATATTATATTACTTTTGTTGATGATTTTTCGCGAGTGTCATGGATATATCTGTAGAAAGACAGAAGTCATATTTTTGATGTACTCCAAATCTTTGTTTCTGAAATAAAAAATCAATTTGGGATTATTATCAAATATTTGTGTACTGATAATGCTTTGGAATTTGTACATAACAAGGTTGAATCTTATTGTGCATCTCTAGGCATATGACATCAAACCACATGTCCTCATACTTCTCAGTAAAATCGGGTAGCAAAAAAAAAAGCACAGATACATTCTTGATGTCACACGTACCATCATATTCCATATGAAGTTACCTAAATACTTGTGGTCTGATGCAGTTCTTACTGTCATTTATCTTATTAATAGAATGCCTTCTATTCCTCTTGAAAGTAAGATTCCCCTTCGTCGTCTTCATAAGGATGCTCACCTGTTTTCTTTGTCTCCTAGGATTTTTAGTTGTGTAGTCTTTGTTCAGGATCTCTTACATGAACTAGATAAACTCTCTCCTAAGGCAATTAAATGTGTTTTTGTGGGATACTCCAGAACTCAGCGAGAATATCGATGTTTTCATCCTCCCTCTAGTAGATATCTTGTGTCTACTGATGTTACATTTTTTGAGTCCGCGACTTACTATGGTGACTCTGGTGTTGACAGGGAGTCAGTTGTTGAGTCTGTTCCTTTACCCACTGTTGTTTCTCTTGTTCCAAGTGGTCCACCCCCTTGCAGGTATATCGACGTCGACAGAGGCCATCAACTCCATCAGCGACAGAGCCAACCTCCTGCTCTAATGCAGATCTGTCTACTAGTGACCTGCACTTACCCATTGCATTGAGAAAAGGTAGTTGTTCCTCCACTACTCATCCCATTTCCAAATGGATGAGGAGGTAACTCGCTTGGCAGCCCGTGGCACTTGAGAATTAGTGACCCGACTTGTACAAGCTCATATAGTCATCTGTCGTTGGATCTACACTGTCAAATACAAAGTAGATGGCACTGTTGATCAGTACAAAGCCAGACGAGTTGCCAAAGGGTTCACTCAGACCTATGGCATTGACTATGATTAGACATTCTCTCCAGTAACTTGACTTAACTCCATCGAAATTGTTCTCTCAGTGGCCATCAATAATTATTGGGAGTTATGTCAACTTGATGTCAAAAATGCTTTTCTATATGACGATCTCACAGAGACTGTGCTTACGAAGCAACCTCCTAGGTATGTTACTCAGGGGGAGAATAGAATTTGCAAACTTAAAAAGACAATCTATAGTCTCAAACAGTGTCCCAGAGCATGGTTCAACAAATTCTGCCAAGTAGTGTTGAAAACAGGATTCTAATAATGTGTTGTGGATCATTCAGTTTTCTACAGGAGATCTGAATAGGGGTGTGTGATTCTAGTGGTTTATGTAGATGACATTTTGGTGACAGGTAGTGACCAAAGAGGTATCAAGGAAGTAAAAGATTTTCTTGCTGCTCATTTTACCATCAAGGATTTTGAAAAATCAAGGTACTTTCTTGGTATTAAGTTTGCTTATGCAAGTGCAAAAATGGTGTTATCTCAAAGAAAATATGTTCATGATCTTCTCCAGGAGACAGGACAGTTGGGGTACAAACCAAAAAACACTCCTATTGAGCAGTCACCTTCACTTTGGGATACTAGCTTTGAGTTATTGGATGATCCAGGCCAGTATCGGAGATTAATTGGTAAGCTTATTTATCTGACAGTTACTCGATCTGACATTTCATATGTTGTTAGCTTGTTGGGTCAGTTTATGCATGAGCCAAGGAAGGTGCACTGGAGTGGAGCTTTACGGGTCCTTTCCTATGTTAAGGGCTCGCCAGACAGGTTTAATCTATAAAAGGAATGGACATGTCAATGTAGTAGCATACTCAGACTCAGGCTATGCAGGAGATCGTGGAAATAAAAAATCTACCTCAGGATTCTGTACTTATGTAGGAGGAAACCTTGTTACGTGGAGAAGCAAGAAGCAGAACATTGTGTCTCGTTCTAGTGCAGAGGCAGAGTACAGAGCAATAACACAGACTGCATGTGAGATGGTGTGGATTAAATCTCTTCTTTCTGAGATTGGCTCACCTCCTGATGCTCCAATGCCAATGTTTTGTGACAATCAGGCTGCCATCTTCATTGCCAACAATCCTACCTTCCACGAGCGAACCAAACATATTGAGGTTGACTGTCACTATGTGCGAGATATGGTGGTAAGAGGAGTTATTTCTACACCACATACTCATTCATCTGAGCAGCTAGCAGATATCTTCACCAAGAGTTTGAGTTGTGGATCATTCATGTCTTTATGTACCAAGCTGGGTCTTTTTGATGTCTATGCTCCAGCTTGAGGGGGAGTGTTAGAGTTATAACTTTATGTTCGTTTTGGTTTATTGGGTAATTAGATATCCATTTAGTTGAGTATCCTATAAATATGTAACTCCTTCTATCAAATGAGTAACTCTCTCTTTTCATCTCTAATTTTAACAATAATAAACAAATCTTACTTAGGGCTCGTCTTCTCCTCTTCTCTTAATGCAATGGGTTGCAGGCTAACACTATGGGTTACAGGCTTGCAGCGTCGGTTGACAACTGTCTTGCTAGGGTTGCATCATCGTCAAGAGGAGTTGCACCCAGAAACAGTGGCATCACCCAAAAGCAGAGGCAAAGAGCACAAAACACCTGAAGGTGGAGAACACGACAGCAGCTGCTACGGCTTAAACCTAACTCAGTAGTCAATAGTGACGACGATCAGAGCATGATAAAGGTGAATATCGAAGCACTGCTGGAGGTCGAGACAGGAGAGAAAGGTAAGACTTGATGGGTGCTCCCATGTCAACAATATCGATATATATGCAAATTTCGAGTCAACATGGTTCGTCAAAGAACAAAAAAATTCACTATTATGACACAACTCGACGAAATTATTGGGCACCTATGAAATAAGATACAAAACTGTGTATTTCTAGAAGTACAGCTGTATTTCATTTCCACAACCCCTAAATCTAATATGTATCAACGACATTTCACCAATGCACATAGAACTTCCAAACCTTGACGACTGCCATTATCACAACATCACTATCAAGGTTCTAAATGTTGATTTCGTGTCAGATTTCGACAAATTGAAAAGTAGAAAGGTGTCCACGAAATGTCAACATGTCGATATCATATCGATGGAAACACAGTACAAATAATCTACATTTATTCACAAAACTTCCATATCGGTGTCGTGACAGTAAATTGAAAATAAAACACGTGTCGGTAAAATTTCGATGATACACGTAAACATTTGATACTATGATCACTACTATATTGTTGAATATCAAACATGTTATAGTCATATGTCTTAAAACAGCTACATGTTATGAACAATCTCAAATTTAATAGTAAATTTAACTTAACGACAACATGATTGAACAACAAGAAGAAGATTTTGATAAACTAAAGCATTCTTTATGGTATTAAGCATATATAAGATAACTTTTATAAGCAATTTTATTTTTAAACATTTATTAAGTATTATTATGTATTTTTTATACTTCAGCACGTTCGTATTAAGTGTATGTAGCATTTTTTATATGATACATGTTTAGAAATTTAATCTAAGTAGTCCTAAATGTATATTATAGCTTATTTTAGCTTATCTTACAGTTTTAAATTAAAATTTGAAGTTTTTTTTTATCATTTTCATAGAGTTCTATAAATTTAATGTGTTTCCATCAAAGTCCGATACGTTTCTTAATTTTGTCAAACAACTCCGACACGAAACCAACATTTAAAACCTTAATCCATGCAACACCAAATTTTCATACGTCTCTTGTCCCTTCTCTTATTTTAGTCTTTAAGATCCACAAGTTGTTCTTGCTTAGCCACCAAGATCACCGTCTTGTTCTTTTGGTCTTCGAACATGACATACAAGTAGTCTAGACTCTAGACATTAAGCAGAGGTATGCCCAAAACCCTTGCATGTGCAAAATCATTTATTTCCACATAATGTAGATCCTCAATCAATTTTATACTAATCCTTCAACATAACTTGGAGGAAGAACTACCATTGCATTTCAAAATCCCTGATCTAACCAATTCTAAGAGCTTTGCAGGAAGAAAAAAGATCTAGAACCAATTCCTTTTCAAATTTGAGATTTCCATTATGACAGGGTGATTTTGTAATTCAACTTTGCTAAAATCAATCTATTCTCCTATAGGATGCTTACATTTCAGCATATTCTAGGCTCTTCAAAAAATATTTTCATCCAAACCTAGTGAAAGCAAGATTTTATTTAACAGATTAACTTTCCCCTAAGAGAATGTCAAAGGTTCCCTTCTTCAAGTTTCAAAAATCTCCAAGTCAAGCAAGCGCAAGTTTTAATTTTTTTTATCTTCTAGGAGGGGTTTGAAAAGCCTTTATGTCTCTACCAATTGCTGCAGGAGCATTGCATTCAAATGATGAATGAAAGAAAGCAAACCAACCAGCATCCACAAAAGCAGTCACATTACACATCATAAGATCATCTTCACAGAACACTCTCTGCAAGTGAACGGGCTGCCACTTTCATTGACCTTTCCTTCTTATCTTGCCCCTAACTGACCATCGAGAAGAATAAATCACTTCACACCCTCAGTTTTCTTTTCTTTCTCTCTATATTTTGTCTATTTCCCGCAACCCAAAGATATAATTAGTATTGGGTGAGTCCCTTTACACTTACCAGTCACTGCACGGAAGGCTTTTACATATCCATGGAGCTTCATTTTTTTAAACTTTCAGTCATGATTTTAATAAACTTGCTTCCACCAATTTCAGCATGTAAAAACATTATACACTATAAAAATAAATGTAACAACAAATGGAAAACTGTACAAAGCAAGAAATAGGTAATATAATATGAATACTAATAAGACTAAGCAACCTTGACCAGGATATAAACCAAATAATTTTCTTACCAAAGCAATATTTACAGCACGTAAACAATCATTGGTCTTAAGCATTAGCAAAATTACACGAGGGAGTCTTCTTAACAGCTCCGAGATTTGCGAAAAGTATTGAGAAGCGTACATCTGTCAAAAGATTTCAGAAAAGGAACTTCAAAATTAATATGCTTTCAGAATTAAAGATGCACCAAGAAAACAAAAATTGTAGCACCCAGGATTTCTTTAATCAAATGGTAACCATGATTTTTTTTGAAGAAATAATACCCATGATTATCATTCATTTCTCACATTATTTGTATTTGTTAATATAGAATTTTTCAATCTTCATGCATCAAATTTATATGACCAAATCCCATAAAATTTTAAAATTTCTTTCAAACTCCTAACATATCATGTATGGACTATTTAATATTCACGGAAGCAGATCAGTCAGTCCCAGTTTCAGTATTGTAGCAGCAACCCAGCACAGTAGTGATGAAGTCCTCGAGGATTCATCATTGAATATTGATGTGGTACCTTATCACCTTTTACATCCATGGACGATTTGATACATCCACTGTTTGACCCCTTATTTCGAGATTATTGCCTGTTTTCATCAATATTTAATTTACCCATTCATGTGTTTGTAAGAATCACCCACAAAGGGAATCCATATTTTAGTGCATGTTTCGTGCTGTTTCAAGATATATTAAATCATTACACAGATTCAAAACTAAAGCTTTCATCAATATTTAATAAGTTCACTGATCAATTTGATCACTTTATGCTCACCTACTTTCTTTGACCTTTAGTACCAAGAAAATGAGGTGTTCACTAAAATACCTATTGTTGATCCATTACAATTTCTAAACGTTGAAAAACTCTATTTATGAAAGAGGATGGCAAAAAAAGTAACCATACAATAAGAACAAACAATCATCGGTTGCATATGGAAATAAGACAAAAAAACGACTGTATTTCTAACAGTTGAAACCAACACATGATTAAGCAAGGGGGCATTACAATGTTACATACAACTAGTACTGTTTTATCAATTATTGAAATATCAGATATATCCATATGTAACAATTTGATTTGTCGATCAAAAAATATTGATGATTATCGAAATCACACCCATGGCCATAATGATATTGGATATCAGGACCTAATTGCAGATACAAGACCAGGTCGTTGACAATCTTTCAGAAAAACAAAATGCCTCTCAAGAATGTCTATTATGTCTAGATGGTAATGTTGGAGACTTAGATCACATAATCATGGCTATTGCACAAGGATCTGACTACACATGCAAGGAACATAAATAGCATCCCTCACAGTCCAGTAGTGCCACTCAGAGGCGTTTGTGTCCATCATTCCTATATTGCTCTTGCACAGACTATCGAAAATTATAATACCCTTGTATCAAGTGCACAAATTGAGATGAACATTCACCAGACTAAAGGGATTTGGATTTGAGAAAATGGCATGTCATTGCCAACTTAGAAGTCAGAACCAACAAGGCAGTCGATTGAATGTTACCTGATATTAGTGATGTATAATTATTTTAATATTACCCTCTTCAGAACTACATAGCTGACACCATGCATTTCAGCATTGGCATTACACATCCAGTTAAGCTAACATAGTAATTAAGAAATACAAATGTTGAAATATGCCACATTCAATGAATGTAACTCTCTGGAGTGCTTCAGAATCATAACAATTAAGCATCCTAGAATTCAACAAACTTAAGTATCCGAGAGTATTCAATTGCATTCTAAGTAATCCCTGAAAAACAGTATTTCAATAGCATACACAAGTTACTGACATTTGTAATGCACTTCCACTGCATACAGCATTTTATGACTACAGTTACACAAGATACACTGGTATGATAGTTTAAACTCTGGGATATATCAAGCTCAATTGTGAATGTATGGCAAAGCACCTTGGTTAGAATAGGCACATGAATGACGTACCTGAAGTTCAAAACGGTCAGCATCATTTCCTTTCAAAACCAAATGATCAATAGCTGGATCAACAACCCTGTTCCATGGCCTCATTGTAAGAATTCCTGCAAATAAAGCATATAGATCCTCACCAGCACCCAATTTTGCACTATTTTCCTTTATTGCATTAGCATCAGCAAATATAAGCGCCTGCATCAAAAGAAAAACATTATCCGAAGGAAATGACAACATATTTCTTAGATTGTGGAGGATACAATACCTTCCAAAGAGCAGCATAGTTTGTTCTAGTAGAGAAGTCCAGTTCCTTGTACAGCCCATGGTCCAACAGTACTAACTGTGGTATTCTCTTGCCTGCGAACAAAAGTAAGTAGTGTATATGACATATATAAACAACTAGAGCGTAAACGCTGATACTACCAGGACAAATAAAAAGAAGACCAAAGGATGATCATGACTCCACTTTCAATCAACACCCACAATAAACTGAAAAGCTGGAAAGTATAATCATTAGGATAATGGATACATATGCAGTTTCTGTTAAGATAAGAGAAACAACGTAAAACACAAATGAACCTGATCAGGACCGCATATGGTATTCGTGTAATTTATATTATGTATGGGAGCATCTAGTGTAGAAAACAGGATATGTACTCCTGATCAGGACCACATATGGTATTCGTGTAATTTATATTATGTATGGGAGCATCTAGTGTAGAAAATGGGATAAATACTCCTATGAGAGAGAGCATTAGATTGAGATGTCATTCTTGTTTAAAGAGGAGGTTGCCTCAATGTAAGCTTTAGAATGAACAATAAGGATAAACTCTCCCTCCCCATCGACAAAGGCATCACAGAATCATGTAAATATGTGTGATTGCTTCTATATTTGTTTGAAGTTATTAGTTTAAGCAACACCATTATTATGATTGCGTGAAGCTGTGAATTACGGCCTTGCTGAAGTACAAACCATCTCACTGCAAGATTGCTACTTGCCATCAATTGTCTAGGCTCATTCAACAACATGATTGCACATGATGCAAGATAATAATAATGAGCTTAAAAAGTATAATCTAAGTTTCTAGCACAAGGTAGCATGAATTTAGTAGTCATATCAATATTGACCACCTAATTCAGCTCTTAAAAATCATGAGTGGTCCTGGAAGGGAACCAACATCTTCCAAGGTTGTCTTGGCCAGATGGGGATGTGTTGACATAGAAATTCAAGCTAGAGGAGATCAAGGAGGCTGTTTTTTATGATAGAAGAAAAGATTCCTGGTCCAAATGGATTTCCGCTAATCTTCTTTCTTCTTTCAGCATTTTTGGTCTTTGATCTGTGCAGATATGGAGAAAAGGTTAGGGAATTCTAGAGGAAGAACATTACTCGTGATCCCATCGACTTCTATATCTTTCTAATCCCAAAAACAAAGCAATCGTGGACATGATACTCAAGAGTGGAAGACAAGATATTTGAGTTTTGGGGAAGATTCATTTTACTCGAGTGTTTTGGCAAGCTTACCAGTTTTTCACATGTCAATATTTCTCATTTGTCATGGGATTGTGGACATGATTGAGAAGGCGATGTGCGGATGGTTGTGGCATGGGACTAAAGATAAAGAAGAATGCATTTAGTAAGCTGGTCTGAAGTTCGTAGACCTTACAGATTTGGAGGATTGGGAATACAACCCATTAGAGATTTCAATAAAGCCTTATTACATAAGTGACTCCGGAAAGGAGAGCTATATGGCAACCCTAGAATCAAACGTCAGTTTCGTGTCGGACTTCGATCCGATAAAAATAGGAAACGTGTCGAACATCGGTGGAAATGTCGGTGGAAACACGGTAATTTACGGAAGTCCATGGAAATGGTCAAAAAACTTTGAATTTTGATTTGAAACTCTTAGATAAGCTAAAATAAGCAATAATCTACATCTTAAACTACTTAGATCAACTTCCTCAATATGTATCACATGAAAATACAGTAGATAGACCTAATAGAAATATGTATCACATAGTTTTCTCATTTTGGCCTTCAATGCAGAGATTGAAGCCTGAGTTCAAAGCTAATCTTAGTTTCAAAATCATGTCAGGAAGAAGGATATCTTTATGGAGAGATGAGTAGGCAGATGGAGTCATTTTGGTAGAGAAATTTCCTAACCATTAGCCATTATGCATGGTCCTTTTATTACAATGGAAGAACAGGCTCTAGTTGGGTATGGGACTTTGAAAGTCATAAAAGCATTGAAAGAGGATGAAGAATTGCAAGTTGTTTATCTTCTGGAAATTTTGACAGCCCTTCAACCTGATAAAGAAGGGAACGATATTCTTGTTTGGGAGTTAGAAGCCTCAGGGACATTCTGTGTATGTGTGGTGATAGGGAGGAAGACATTGAGCATCACCTCATATTGTGTCCAGCCTGGTGGGTTTGGGTTAGAATGGGGCAGAGGGTCGTCCAGGGAGGCCTCTAAATGGATTCTCTTGATGAATTCTGGGATTCCTTGCTGGTATTGAGCAAAAGAAAATCTCTAATGCTGGACAAAAAACTTCCACTGGTGATACATGCAGTTTGGTGGTCCATATGGAGACATTGTAATGTCATTATCTTCCAACACAAGGAGTGCACCAGAGAAAAGACAATCTGTCAAGCAACTTCGTTATTTGAGAATTGGGTGAAGAGCTCCAAGGAGAGTTGGTTTTTTTACTTGATCTGTTCTTGTTCTTTTTTGTTGTTCTTGTGGTTGTGTATCTTGCACAATCTTGTACATATGCATCAGTTAAATGATGCTTATTATTTTTAATGAGAATCATTCTACCATTCCTTTCAAAAAAAAGGGATCATCAGTGGTCATGGCCTAAGACCTTTACATCTCTCTAATTCTCTCATAACTAATCTAATTATATATTTCCTTCGAAGCATTTTGAAGGATTAAATTTGGTAGATTTGTGTACATGGGAGAATGTACATCGAATCATTATGCAGCACAATTACAATTATAATGAATTGCTTTATTATCCAGCCTGATCTAGCAACAAAATATTCATCAATTCAGCAGATAAAAGGAAAAGTTATCTTAACCTTGATGCCAAAATAGCTTAAAATTTTGATCTTTGACAACAAAACAGTCTTCCCTTATCTGAGTTCAAAGGCAAGCTTGTAGTCCACACGAATTTTTTGATGATAACAAGAACTTACCAAAAATATTCCGTTTATGGGTTGGGACAGGCCTGACCATCATGTTGGCAGCATGTGGGTCACAATGCACAAAACCGTGTTTGAAAGTCATCTCAGCAAAAACTTCACTTACCTGTGCAATTTTGTGTGAAAAAGCCACCAGAATATGATCATTTTCCATGGTACAACTGGAGTAAATGTTTGAATGACATATGCTAGTTCCACAACTTACAAGTTTTGCAACATCGATAGGCCAAATTCCAAGCCTCTGGATTGCACTCACATCTGTGATTTCAGCACCTTCCATGAACTCCATTGTCAAAAGTTTAGATGTGCTCAGATGCCAATAAACTTGTGGAGCATAGACATATTCCGCAATTCGAGGAGACAACCTCCTAAAATTATTCACACACTTCTCGCTGTTTCTAGCTTCAGATAAGAAATCTAATTCCTGGTAATAATAACCAGAATCAATCAGAAATAATCTCTTCGGGCTCATGCCTTATAAACAATTAAATTATAAAAGATACACGTTTATCCACAATTGCTAAGAAATTTAAGTAGCAACCACGGCAAAAAGATTACATGTGATATCACTTATGAAGTAGTTAGTCAACATTCAGCGGTTCGCTAAATCACCGTTTTCATTAAATAGTTACCCAATTATATTTTTACACCTAGCTGGAAGGGCTGTAACTTTTATACCGAAGTACTGTGCCCAAGAGAGGCTATCTGATTGGGTTAGAATACTGAACTCTTCCAAAGTGTCTGAATTTGTGGAAGAAATTTATACGCATAGAATTAAAAAAAAATTAAGATAACTCACACGGAAACATATTTGCGCAACCTATAAAATAGATTCCTTATTACAGAGTAATAATCAACAGCAAAACTGAAGTCTTCACTACAAAAAAAAGAGCTACTCAGATGCATCTTCTTGCAGAGATGAGATAAGTGCAGTGATTTAAAGATATAGAAACTTGCCTTTGGACCACTTTCTTTTATCTCATCCACCAACCATCTGCATTAAAAGAGAGAAAAACATCATATTCGAAGTTCCTACCACATGTATACATTTTGTTATGTGAGACAAACTAGTAACTCTCCAAATAAGGCAAGTCACAATCAATAACATTTGCAATGCTCATCTATGCCCAATATTAATCTTGTTTCAGTACACATACTATTATATAATCAGCACAGCCTCTCAATCTGATGAATACTATTAAATAATCTGGGGTATGTTCATCATTTGGTAAAACAACCAGTTCTTCCCATAAAATCAACATTGCCGAGATTGAAACTAGTTGCACTAGAAAATAAAATAATGTTTTTTATTTGTATATTCTTTAGAGAATGTACTTTCTCAGCTAGTAATCCAAAGTGTAAAAGCAAATGTGATAACTCTCCATCAGATCAAAAACTGCAATATGTCTCTTTAACAAAGAAAAGATTTTGCACAAGTGAGTATATAGCTGCATAAAAAGGAAACTTGGTAGATTTCTTCCTTCCTCAAGAAATTCTATGCTTGCTTCTATTATTTGTTTTGTCTTGGAACTTAGGTCCTGGTGTCGATTCTGAACTAGATATTAGAGATTATATGGTTGACTACTTGTATACTTCACTCATGTAACAAGTCCTTTTTTAGTGGTCAGTCAGATAAGAAGTCATGTTGAAGATGTTTTTTATTCCTAAACTAAATATTGAAGATTTTATGGTTGTTTTAGCGGTCAGTCAAAAAAGATGTCAGGTTGAAGGCATTTTTTTAAGGCTTTGGCTACCAACAAATTGTGGAAATCAAAACACTTCTACTTGATCCTTGATTTTCTTTTCAAAACAAGCATGCTGCTTGAGCATAGATTTTTTTTTTAATAGCAAAAATACAAAATTACTGACACTTTGATAATCAAATGAAAATAAGTTATCCCTGCTGAGGGGAATCATTGTTGATTACTCACAAGGAAATCATCCTACTTCACTGGCTTTTATCTTTAAAAACTAAGAGAACTCCCTTCTACTGTTCGCAGCCACACTTGTTATTTTTTATAAATCATGGCACCATGAAAGAATAACAAAATAAATTGATTTTCGGTTAAAAATTATGCAATGTGTTGTTTAGCAGTCAAGCATATTTTCTTATTGTCAGCACCACCAAATTATACAGGGTGGTGGTGCTTAGTGACCCAAGAAGTACAGTTTAAATTTATTTGTTGCATAGTTAACTGCATCCCAGTAACAAATTGATGCATGCTATAGAAACAGACAAAAATATTTTAAAATATTAGTGAAGGATTGACACTCCCTGACCTCTACTCATGACAAAATGCCCTTGAGCGGCCTATGCCAAAGTATTAAACTTAGTTTACCAACAACATTTCTCATGAAGTTCCCCCAAGGTTTCACATTAACTTCAATGACTCGGTCCATTGCTCCCATTCCAATACATGATTGTTGAATGCATCTTGCTTCCTATGTTCTCCTTTTGACTCTTCCCACAATTCCATGACATTGCCAGTTATTTCACATTTTCTATTCGTGTAAGGCTTGTTCCATGCATAAAAGAGGAAAAGCAAGTACCTATAGTCAAAGGATGGAAAACACCAATGAAGAAACTTGACTAAGAATTCCACCGTGGCATAATCTGCAACAGCAGTGTCTGTCAAATGGGTATGCTGAACCTGGTATCAACTGTCAACACAGTTACAGATCTTGAGGAAAGCTACTGTGTTGTGTATATTATGGGAGATTTGCTTAACAGAAACGATTGACATTACCTTTACAGCAACTTTTTGTCCATCATGCAGCCGGGCTGCGTGAACTTGTGCAAGAGACGCACTTGCTAGTGGGACTTTGTCAAACTCCACAAAAACCTACAGGATTGTAAGAAGTTCTTGTTATCAAGTAATGGAAGAAGATTAAAATGTACAAGAATTGAGTTTCCAAATTACAAGTGAAGAGTGAACTTGTAAGCTACTTGTTAGCGATGGATGAATTCTAATTGATTGCAGGTTGCATTGGAAAAACAAAAAAACAGAATGTGAATAGTGAAAGGGAAAAAAGAGAGAGAGAGAGAAAAGCGAAGATAACAAAATACATCCTCAGGAAGTCTCCCAAGCTCTTTCAAGAAAACGTTGCAGACTTGGTCGTATGATGAGACTGGGCATCTTTTGAGCATGGAAGCCCTGAAAGTGTATAAATACTCTGGAGGAACTAAATAATCCTGTAGGAAAAGGAGGCAGGCAGGCGCAAACTTAGAGTAGAATACAGAGGTGGGGCGTAGTAAAGCAGTGTGATGGATGTAGGCGGCGTTACCAGCTGAGCAATGTGCTGACCAAGTTTGATGTAGATGCCTCCGTTCCGGAAGCACAACTCTTGGAGTTTATGAGCGGATCGGGTGTGGACTTGGTGTTTGGCCTTGGCGTAGTCGGCGGTTCCATCTTCAAGCCCCCAGAGAGAGTACTCGTAGTCTATTATTAAAGCAAATAAGTACAGGTATATGAATTCCACATCGGCAATGAGCACAGAAATGAGGATGACGACGATGTTGATGGGTAAGTTACCGAAGGCGATGGTGGCAGCTGTGACGGAGTCCC